>WOVY01001375.1:0-229580 GCA_013436015.1 Rhipicephalus annulatus | reverse complement strand
ATCCTAAAAGATTTGGCAAGTACGCCGCTACGTTTCATTATGTGGAAGTCACCGCTGCAGTCAAGCAACACACGGCGGATCATCACCAAGCCCCATATGACAAAACAAACAAGCCTTTGCACTCATTTTTGCTCGAGGGAAACAATACAGAAATAAAAAACAATTCAAGAAGGTGTTAGGGCACACTAACAAGAAAAAACACATTTAACAGCACTGAACAAGGCGCTGAAACAAGCTGGCAACGGCAGTATATAGTAAAGCAGCAATATTTAAAACTGAGGAAAAGTAACCAACCTGCATATGTGAAAAAGAGCCTATTACGCATTGCGTTGCATGTATGGGTCATAAACGGTGAAACAGCGCCCCAGTTTTTATGCTTTGCATCAACGTACATGTTAATAAGCCTTCTGTTGACACGCTCAGTCAAATAGTTGGTCTTTGGATTGCACAAAGTTGCGTGACAAAACTGGGAACCAGACCGGCGAAGCAACTCTTTCATGACATCTGCTACAAACTGCCGGTCATAGTCGCTGCTGATGGCATGAGGGGACCCATGCCGGAGGATGTTGTAGTGTACTAGAAAGTCACACTTGTGATCGGCTGTTGCGGCAGAGATCACAGCAGTTTGATTATACCCAGTGAAGTGGTCAACACAGACTATAATACAGTGGTACTCAGTGATCGGCAGTGGGAAAGGGCCCACCAATTCAATACCGACGACCTCAAAGGGAAAAAAACATGGAGGTGGTATGGGATGGACAAATACTTGCGGCACACTAATTGAACTCTTGTACTGTTGAGAATTCTCACCACTGGTCACACATTTAGCTGCAGCCTGACGCACACGAGGCCAGTAGAAACGTTCAAGTGTGCGGTGATAGGTCTTGGCAAACCCCATATGCCCAGATGTTAGATTATCGTGCATAGCTCGCAACCAGTTGGGTAGCAGATATTTAGGGACCACAAAAAGTAGGCGGGTCCTCTTTGCAGCAAATTTTGACTTGCAAAGAATCTTATCCTGCATTGCGAATGTGTACTGATACGGCTTTTTGATGGCAGATGAGAAAAAAGGAACCAGATTATGGTCTTGACTTTCTGCACGGAACGTTTCCAAATCTGGAAACTGTGAGTCAAGAGCGGCCAGACAGTTGTCTGAATTGTTCGCTTTGCTTTCAGTCATGGGAAGGGGAAGTCGTAATAGGCAGTCGACGTCCGCATGATGGTGGTGATTCTTGAAGCACACATCAAAGTCACAACCTTACAAACAGAGCGTTCATCGTGCAAGGCGACTGGTTGGATCTCGTTGACCAGTGATTCAACAAAGTGAGTGGTGGTCTGTGACGATGAAGAATCAGCGGCCATAGATGTACGGGCGAAACTTGTGCACGGCGAAGACAGCTGGCAGTGATTGTTGGTCTGTAACAGTGTAATTGCGCTCAGCTTGACTCAAAGCTTTACTCGGCTCACATAGGCAATAACATGTTCGGCGGCTGAAGTAATACGCTGAAGTAATACTGCAGCGGTATCGATTCAACAGGCATCACTGTGCCCCTCAGTTAGGGCTGATACGTCAAAACTACAAAAAATAGATCCAAAAGTTAGTGGAAGCTTTAGCTGAGAAAACGATGACTCGCACTCGTTTGTCCACTTGATGGGTACATATTTGGACCTCTAACTGCGAGTGCGAGGCGTTAACCACTGAGCCACGTAGCAGCAGCTATTAACGTTTAAACGGCACGATATTTACACCTACCTTTTGTGCTCGGGACGGGCATCTAGGGGGAAACTATTGTATTTTCAGAACTAGCAGCAAGATGACGCAATTAGCGCGCGTTGCCACATAGTCGCGAAGCGCTGGTGCGTGCTCTCATCTTCCACGCGTAATTTGCACCGCGGAGAGGAAAGAAGCAGACGCTCGCGGTGGGAAACTTCCTATGTCTTGGCTGGCCTTAGGCTTGCAGAGGTACGATTCTATTGTATACCGGACGCACAAAGGTCACTGCAATTGTTGCAGTCTTTATTTGCGCAAAAAGCTCACTTTTGAGACACAGCAAAGTAATAACTGAGACGCTCATTTGAATTCATCTGTACCTGTGAGTACGTTTCGTGTGTCATTTGTGCGGCAGAAAAGCGGAGCTCATTTCGATCTGCTTGCCATTCTGCGCATGACCTTGCAATTTGTTACTATCACGCTCATTGCTTCGCCTTTGCGGCAATACTGTGAATTCTTCCCGATTATTATTTTTTTTCTATGCATTTTGTTATATTGATACGCATACAGATATTGTTGATGATGGCGACACCGACGACGGAGGTAAAATTCAGGTGAGAGAGTATCTATTTAGATCTTATCGCAATAAAAAAATCAAACGCTTTAGACGTTGCCTATAACCTATGAAAAAAATAGCGATAAAAAATAAAAGCTATGGAGCAATCAAACTGGATAAAAACTGCTTGTGCAGTATCATTTTTGAAAAACCTGTCTAGTTATTTTCCTAACAACGTCGCGCGATTCCAATATTGTCAGCTCAGACAAGTTTGGCGCCACGGGGAGCTGCGTAAATATGAAGGAAAAGCTTACTGTGGTTCTTTGCTTCCTGTGCTCCTGCAAGTTAGGTTTTTCCAGCCGTGAAAAGCTATTTACAGTGTTGAGGACAACATCAGCTGTGATTCCTGACAGCAGGAAGTAGTGTGACGGTACTGAACGCCGACGTTTTACCGTCACCGTGGCGGGACAGAACCAGCCAGGATGTTGCAAGCGTGGCAAGGGCCACCTTTACCACAGCGCGGCTTCGGAACCGACGAGCATGTGAGTCAACCTGGTTCTAACAGTGTTCTTACATCAGGGCACCAACACTCGTTTGGAGGCGATGAGGAAAGCTGGAGGACATGTCGAATGAAGTAAGTAAGTAAGCTCTGCGAAAAAGGGTGAGAGTGGATGAACATACGGACAACATTGCAGGAGCGGACATTGACCTACTCCTTCATTGATGAAGATATTGAATCTGATGAGGAAGCAGATTCTTTCACTCAAGAGACATATATAAAGAGTAGATTTGAGGGAATTCTTGTGGTATTTCGACCAATAGAGGAAACGAGAAATCTTCTGGAAAGTAACCTAAATGTTGTAGCCTCGGAAATTGTTTGCACTTGCTAAAGAGAAAGTGTGTTCTTTCCGAGTGAATAAATATGCAAGTTTCTCAAACATCGCGAGATCCCTTGCTTCAGCCAGAAGTTTTTTGTCTTGTGGCGCAGGTGGCTGGCTTGCTGGTGAAACCATTCATTCCGGAGTCTTACATTCGAATGTAGGCAAAATCAGACATGTGCCTCTAGTATACACAAAGAACAACTTACAGAACATTTGAGAGGACACGAGTGATATAGACTAGACGCCAGACTCGTTACATACGACAAGATGGCACTGTAGCGTCGCACCCACTGAGAAGTGTGATTTTACAATTCAGATATGACAGACCTCTTCCAGCGAAAGTATTCCTTAGATTTACAAGCAATCCAGTTGAGGAACATCTGGGCCTAGCCAAGACGCTGCTATAGTTGTCAGAGGTTCGACATTTGGGAAAAAATTGGCCGAGGAACAGGGTGCTGCAAATATGCCCGAAGACCACCATCACAAGGACTGCAAATTGATAACACAATCTAAGTGTGCCAAGCACAGGGACCCTACGCTGCATCGTTTTCTGGATGCCCACTGAACAAGGCGGCTTCTCTTCAATATCAACATGACATCATCTAGGGTCGCACGCAACAGCATAACGCGCCTGAACCCAACATGAGCAACATGAGCACTGGCAAGCATTTCGTTATCATATTGTCACGGGTCGTGACGTGGCCGAAGACAGAGAACTGCGTGTTGGGATTTAACTGTTTATTGGGCGAAACTGTGCCCGGTAAGCGGAAAGTCCAATTACAGCAGCAGTCTCGTACAGATAGCAGTCTCGGACTGATAGCGGCGAACGGAGCATCGGCCTTCGATCACAACTGACAAGCGGCGAAGCGCGTCGGCATAGAAACATCCGCCTTCTACAGCGACCGAAATCCCCCTGCCGCCGAAACGCAGCGTCGTTCGCACTGGACGCGCCCCGCGCCGCCGAATATGCCATTCACCATGGGGCGAATGCTGATGGATGCGCTGTCACCTGGTCGTTTTCACTTCTCGCAAACGATACTACACTATCCGGTGGGTGGTATACTTCGACGATTCTCGTACGCAAGAAGCAAGAAAAGACAGTACAGCTTGCTTTGCTGGCAAGTGGCTGTCTTGTAATGCACGAAGAGCAGAAAAACCACCGACGCCAGCGGCGTTGGTGGTTCGTTCTTTGCTCTGCAAGATCACAACAAGCTCGGTCCGCCACAGCAAGCTCGGTCACCTCTTTCACGAAATACGGAGGCGAAGTAGGCACAGAGATGGTTAAACTCCCGTTGGTTTCAACATTCAGTTACGTGCACTGCGGCATTACAAGTGAGTAAGGCTTGGCCGCCATTTTTCGAAATTCCTTGACAAGCGCTCCTATTGGTCCGCGGTGACCGATTCGGCGGCAGACGCCGCAAAAATCGGTCCGAGAGCGATCGGCGCGGAGAAGGCCTTTTCGGCGGATCTCGCCGTCGCCGAACCGGATTCGGAACACTTTCGGCGGCCGGAATGCTCAGTGTGAACGCGGCCTTATACTCTTGCCGTCGAATGTTCTAGCGTTATCGCTGGCGGTGGCGTAGGTTCCAGAACAATCTGTACCGTTCGCACAGTGGGCGTGATCTTATCGAAATGATCTACTACAGTCCGGAACCTTCTAGAAAACTGCAGGCGCGGTTTGCGCTGAGAATCGTGTGGTGTTTTGGGACAATAACAAAACTTGGGAAATGAAACGTGGCATTGCCCCCCTCTGAAAAAAGGCATCGTCCCGATGCTTTAACTAAAGATGAAAGTACAATAATAACGCAAGAAAGTATAATGAATAAATTATGATACAACAGTAATACAACAAAAAAACACTAGTTCAGTTTGTTAACGCGCATGAAACGGCTTGAGGCGCACGACATGGATGAGAATTCGGGAAAATGAATGCTTTTGATGGGGCTGGCATGTCTGAAATATGACAAAAAGTTATTAAATGGGTAGATATGCGTGTACGATGAAATTCGCGGCCAGGTTGCCCAAACTTTATGACGCCTGTGTCGCACAATAGCAGACATATAGCTTTTCTGGTAGCCAATTGTCGTAGCATCAAAAACGAATTGAAAGATTTCCATTAGCTGTTACGCATGGTGAAACGAAGCATTGTGCTTACAACTGAATCATGACTAGATGCTGACGTAAGAGACACCAAGGTTTTCCAAGCTGTTACTGAGGTTCTGCCAAGCCTTAAGAGCTATAGAAATTGTCATGGCGGTGGGGCTTTATGCTTGTTGATTACGCGTTCTTGTGCCGCACTTTATCTCGGTGGTGGCACTTGCGAGGATGTATGGTGCAAGATCAGATTGCCAAATATCTCATTTCGCTTCCACCACAGTCGATTTTTTTGCAATATTTAGTTGTTATGACATATTGCATTTTTGCTGTACAGTATAATTTCATAACTGTATTTTCGCTCTTTGTCTAGGTTAGATGATGTTTAAGTCAATTAGGTGCACTTACAACATTCTTCATAAGAAGTAAGAAGTACTAATCCTCTGTGTAAACCCGCCCCCCACCTGTAAATGCCTGAATGGCGCTGTAGGTATGAGTGTAAATAAATAAATGAATGGTTAGAGAAGTAGATGCTCGAAGCGTGAAAAGATCTCAAGAATCATTTATTCGAAAATGAGGCATTTGTGCTTAATTTAGTTGTATAGATGATTGCCGCCTCTGCACCTCTATGAAATAAGGAAACATTCCTTTGTGCCCCGCCGCGGTGGTCTTGTGGCTAAGGTACTCGGCTGCTGACCCGCAGGGCGCGGGTTCGAATCCCGGCTGCGGCGGCTGCATTTCCGATGGAGGCGGAAATTTGTAGGCCCGTGTGCTCAGATTTGGGTGCACGTTAAAGAACCCCAGGTGGCCAAAATTTCCGGAGCCCTCTACTACGGCCTCTCATAATCATATCGTGGTTTTGGGACGATTGATTGATATGTGGGGTTTAACGTCCCAAAACCACTATATGATTATGAGAGACGCCGTAGTGGAGGGCTCCGGAAATTTAGACCACCTGGGGTTCTTTAACGTGCACCCAAATCTGAGCACACGGGCCTACAACATTTCCGCCTCCATCGGAAATGCAGCCGCCGCAGCCGGGATTTGAACCCGCGCCCTGCGGGTCAGCAGCCGAGTACCTTAGCCACTAGACCACCGCGGCGGGGCGTGGTTTTGGGACGTTAAACCCCACAAATCAATCAATCAATCAAACATTCCTTTGCGTACGTTTTACCCTTGTTCTAGAACCAATACAGAGTCCTCTCAGTTATGTTGGAATTCCCTACGGATGCTTCTATTCCATATCAAGGCCTAAAAAATTTTCAAGAAGCATAATACGCACTGGGCACGTAATCGTACGGGACGAAATGAACTATAGAGGTCATTATGGGCCCTCAAAGCTCATAAAAAAGGAGTAGCTTTGCTATGTCGGCAGTGTGCTATCAAGAAGTCGTGCCTTCACACGGTAGCGGCCAGACCTAAAGTAAAGACTACCAGGGAAAGAAAGCAGTATAACCGGATGGAGCTCATTGATCAGTTCTTGAAAATGTCCTTACAAACATCGCCGCTGGTAAAACAGATTAACGATCGAAGTGTGGCGCGAGCTTAGAAAGACTAGCTGTGCTTTCCCATGTGCGCAATCTGTCTCAAACCTTTAGAAAAAAATATGTCTGAGTTTGACGTACGCGTTTTTTCTACAACGAAATAGAAGCTAAAAAGACTTTTGAAAAAAGGGAAATTAATAAGAAAGCGAAAGGAAGAAAACAAGTTGCAGTGTCAGACACGAAACCAAATTCACAGAAAGCTCGAGAAGGTGTGGTTTACGGACAATTCCTCTCCTGAAATAGGCACACAACGTCGAATCTGGAGTCGTAAATGCCACATTAGGCTTAATCGCTGTTAACGTAACCTGGGCATTTCACTTTCCACTCGGCAGAATGTAAGTGCACTCTGTGTTTCCAAAGACAAGATTTAGTGCGACGTCTCAATCAAACGAGAGAAACCATGGGGCACCCTTAGGCTTCACCTATAAGTGTATAGCCCGATAGTGAAATCTGGCCCCCTAAAGCACCCTGCAACCGCTAAGTGCAAACTTATTCATATGCTTTGTTACATACACAAGTGCGCACACAGTAGATTGGCCAGCGCGCGCTATTGTCGCTGAATGGGCTCGTTTTTGTCGAACAAAATGCGTTAAAGGGTATTTAAAATACCTTTTAAGTAACCATGGAATGGATTCACTAGAAGAGTTTATCGCCCACGAAGTCAACGCCGCAAAAATTTTAAGATTCCGCCCAGTGTTAGTGGAGTTACAAAAGTTTGTCGCGTGGTGCAATTGTATTATCTCATCTCTCGTCCCGACGAAAGCACTGGATGCAAAGTAGAAAGGGTTGGCAGAGAAACGAAACTACGGCACTTTTTTTTCTTTGAAAGCGCGGCTTTCTCAGTTTGATCGAAGGCACACGCGTGGACAACTAGCGGCCTACCGCGGCTATCTCGGTAACTTCATTTTTCTGTCACAGATGGACAGACAATTTTTAATACGGATAGTCTTTATAGAGGACCTTTGACGCAAAACTTTGGTCTGTCTGTCTGCCTGTACGTTTGTCTCTTCACCCGAACGGTACCCTAAACGGCACCAAAGTGACCAAATGATGCTCTAAATGGCCGACGCCCATCCGCCAGTGCCCACCAATATTGCTCAGGGTTCAGCGTTCATACTCGTGCAATTGTCAATTAAAAAGCAGTTACGTGCATATCAGAGGCACCATAACAAACGTCAATATTATGTATGTGTATCTTGAACCCGCAGGGCGCGGGTTCGAATCCCGGCTGCGGCGGCTGCATTTCCGATGGAGGCGGAAATGTTGTAGGCCCGTGTGCTCAGATTTGGGTGCACGTTAAAGAACCCCAGGTGGTTCTAAATTTCCGGAGCCCTCCACTACGGCGTCTCTCATAATCATATAGTGGTTTGGGACGTTAAAACCCCACATATCAATCAATCAATGTATGTGTATCTTACTAGAAAAGACATATATAAGTAACTCAAAGCACCGAAGCGTTTATCCACGCTGCGCTGACCTGAAACGCTTGCACGAGAAGGCAACAGTTTCCAAGCTTTGCTAAAAGGACACGCAGTGGCCCCTACCCGTCGCCTTGTGTTGAACACCTTATCACCCCCAAAGAGGGGCGCGCGCGCCGTGCGCTTCATTTTCCAGGATAACTACAAGATGGCGATCATGTTTCATGTGTGATGTGACTTGTGCTCGTTCACCTCCGCTGCATGCTCGAGGCATTCAAACGCAGGTGTCTACAGAATACCATTTAACGATTTTCTTGCGCAGAAACATCAACAAACATTTTGTTCACTCTCTGCAGACACAAGACATTTGAGGACATTTCCTCAACTTGCTTCTTCCTCCCAATATACTGGGAACGTACTTATGGGAAATACAGTTAGCACTGCCTTAATGATGTAACACAAGCCGATACCATATCATGTAGTTATTTATGCCTAAAATAGTTTTGAGCAATTTTGTCAAAAACACAGACATTCGAGGACATTGGCCGTGTAGCATGCACATTATGGGGCCACTTTTTTTTTGCTCACAACCAATGGGCCGACGCCGGCGGCGGGGTTTTTCTGCGATACAAGCTCTTTAACGCTTATTGCGATAAATATTTTCGCATCATTTTATATGCATTCTGCAGTGTTTGTTAGCCCACTCTCGAATCTCTTTTCACAAAAACCCTGTCAACAACTACATAACTCCTCGAACGTTTCGGCAACATTGTTCGACGCCGTTATATGTTTTTCAATTCCCCATTTTTATCATTTTTTATCATTCAATTTCAAACCTGCCCCCCCCCCTCGCACAACTTCTTGTGTGCCTAGTTTTTCATACGTAAGTTGGCCCATAGTCGAAATAAGTAGTTGTAGTTTGCTCACGTCCTCGGTTGTTGCTCATTTTTTTCTGGTGCATGTCTTACATGGCAATGCATGAAAACATAATAATAAACTTTGAATATTTCTGACGGAAAATGCGCAAAAATATTTTTGGCAATAACGAATTACATGATATGGTATCGCTTGTGTTACATTACTAAGGCAGTGCTAACTATATTTTCCACAAGCACGGATCCCAGTTCATTAGGGGAAAAAAGCAAGTTGAGAAAATATTCTACCGGACTCCTTTCTTCACCATGAGAGCGCAGTATCGAAACATATACAAGTTCGATCTTGTTGCACGCCTTCAAATTGCAAGATTACGAAGTGGCTTCTCCAACTAATGATAACAGCGCACCAATGTCAACCAAGCACTCAGGCCTAATGCTCATGTGAGGAACTTTTGAAAAGAAATGCTTTGTTACAGTTTATGACAAAAAACAATTTAAATTCACACTTCTCACTCATGTATCGAACCAACCCATGTTCAAGACGTAACAGAAGCAGTAAAAAAGTTGTGGTATTGCATCCACAATCTTCCACATTTATTACCTGCACGAAAAGATAAAGCCTCTTCAAAAAAGATTTGCTTGATTATAGGAAAATAAATGGGAGCCGCCCTCAAATTGCCCATCCATCGGTGGCGGTGCTCCGTCACTTGTGCATGCTGCGTCACCGATGCAGAGTGCCCGTATGGCAAACATAAACTAGTCATGGGTGCTTTAGTAGCAGCACAGAAATATCAGCTTTGGAAGATTTTCACTATCTTCGTCCAGAACCTAGGGAGTGTGAAGAAGTGAGAATAACTGAAGCAGGTTAGAATTTGGTGTTTCTAGCTGCGGCTGTCACCTATATTCAAAACTTTCCTTCAGTTCGTGTCACAGAAGCAAGATGTGCCAGAGGCAGTGCACATAAATGCAGACTCTCCGGACAGATGTTGTCTTCTTGTGCTTCAAGGACACCTGTTAAAATGATATTTACAGAATTATTTTCAAAATAAACAGAATATCACGCTTCAAACTTGAAAATTTCTGTGCTCATTGCTGTTTTGTATTCCAGTTATTATAAAGTTCAGTAAGCTTTCTGTTGATCGGACTAAATATTCACGTTTGCCTATTTTCAGTTAAGTGAGACTTCACTACAAAAGGCGTTTAAATGAATACTTTTCAACGCGTGAGCGAAATAGAATAAAAATGCAGGCTTACAAAGAAACAAAATAGACGACTTTCGCCTTGAAGAATAGAACACGACAGCATAGTCGTACCCCGTCTGCATTGCCTTCTCAATTGCTAGCCTACCTTCGTTTCCCGGAATACACCTCAATCTCGATTATTTGATTTGATGCGTGGGGTTTAACGTCCCAACGCCACGATATGGTTGTGAGAGGCGCCGTAGTGAAGGGCTCCGGAAATTTCGACAACCTGGATTTCTTTAACATGAACCTGTATCTGAGTACAGGAGGTTAAAGCTTTTACGCCTTCATTTAAAACGCAGACGCCGTAGCCTGAATTCCACCCTGCAAGCTGCGGCTCAGCAGCAGAGTACCTTAGACACTACACCTACACGGCCAGGCGACGCCTCAATCTCACCACGTAAAAATATAGTGAAGCATTGAGGCTACAACAATCTGATGTATCATTTAAACAGTAGCCGCTCTAAGGTGGACGATGAGAGTGATAAGAATTTCGCCAAATTTTTTTCGTGTCTTTTACCCTGCCTAACACGCAATAGAAGATTAGGCACATTGTGCAGAAAGTCGCCAATGTTTTTCATCACACCATCTACAATGGCCCCTTTGCTTCCCGTGAGATAATTTTGTCTAGGCTAATTGGCTTCTGAGGTGAGTAAATGATGCAATAGACAACTACGATGTGTGGTGGTGATCAAAACTGACGACCCGTAGATACAACTACAAAAGTATCGCCCATGGAAGGTGTGGGACGCGAACGCAGCGTTACGTTGAAGGCAAATGTGATAAAATCAGGACGCTTTCTTAACATTTTATCGCATATGAAATCAACAATGGCTATTCGGAAGCCCTGACATTCTTCATGAGAAAATGACCTGGCAATGCAGGCTGAGATAAAAGCTCGTGTATTAGATGACCAAAACCTATAGGCACCTAAGTTTAAACATTTCCCGTGAACCTGGCCTACTCTGTATAAGTAACGGTGCGATACCTCACTGACTGCGTGAACAAGTTGGAGACAAAGGCAGTTGCTGAGTGTGACTGATAATGATTACATTCCTTATAACTAGATACTATTTGTTTTGTATCGTCGTTCTTGCATAAAATATCAAAACAAGTCGCTGGAGGTAGTAGTTTCTGCTCACATAAACAAATGAACAAGTGGTACAGACACCTCGCTTGCATTGAAGATAGAGGATTTAAACTCACCCTCTACAAGAATAAATGAGAAACCCGTTTCAGTGCTGCGCAGCAGCCAACCCATTTCAGTCAGCATGTCACCTAGACGATGTAGACAGACGTCCTAAAGTATCCTTGCTTATTGACCAAAAATGCGTGCAAATGCTGAGAAAATGGCTGTTCAAGCGAAACTGACACGAAATGCTACACTGTGATAGACCATAATAGGATGAATATGTGAATATAAAGAAAATACAGGTGATTTCTCAAACGGTGGAGAGCGTGTTACATGCGTGCAGTCCCTCTGGTGCCTTATCTTCGGTGGCGTATACAGCGCGTCGTTTCGCCCTTTTCAGCGCCCAGCAGCTTGCAAAAAGATGTTGTAATAGGTGCGCTCCCAGAAAACAATAACGATTGAATCACATACAACGATTTCAATTTTCTGATTTATCTTGATTTTAACCTTGTGGGGAAATGCACGACAACACACAATCAGTGCTTCGCACTTCGTTGCCAATTCTGGCAGCTCAAAGAGAATATGTTCGACGAAATATGTACAACAAGCTCACAGTTGCTCGGGAGCACAAATTTTTATAAGAGTTTTTAGAATTGAACCGCTGAAAACCACGATACGATTTTAAGAGACGACGCAGTGGTGGGCTCTGGAAATTTCGACCTCCTGGGTTTATTTTAACATACACCTAAGTCTAAGCACATGCGCGTCAAACATTTTCGCCTTCATCGAAAATGTGGCCGCCCCAGCCAGAATTTGATACTGCGACCTGCGGGTCAGCAGCCGAGTGTCATAGCTACAAGATCTCCGCGGCGAGTCAGGGGGTGAATGTTGCAAAATGACTCCGCACGTTTTATATGCTTACATAACAATAGACTAACGTTGAAAAAAGAGTAGAATACCCTACATTTACAAGCTGTACAATGCAAAGATGGTGACATAATTGAAGCAGTAAGTCGACAATGTGTCAAAGCAGCATCCACGTTATCGATGGAAGAAAAAAATAGGAAATTGGTAGCGTCTTCCCGTGGTTCCACAGAATTACCAATTATGTCAATGTGCGATAAAGGGAGAGCTGAAATAAGCCAATTATAATACCGCAAATATGAAATAGCAAGCGATATCAGATGGCTTAGTCACTAAATATGCGGTTATCTTGTTTTCAAAGTAATGCCACCATGAAGGGCACAAGATTCTTATCAAGAAATTGCGCCATCACTTCCGCGGAATTTGTCGACATTCGTGCTCACATATAACAAAAACCTATTGCATCATGTTCCTGTCTAGGTTCTATGAGGGCGTGACTACTACACAAAGCCTGAAAGTAGCTGCTTGCATAAGGAGTAATACGATACGCAATGTTAAAAAATGCACGCATATCCGCGGAGTGAATGTAAGTGGGCGAAGCTAGGGAGGTTCACTGGTAAAACCGTCGCAAAGACGTGACGAAAAGAGTGTGTACGCATATATATATATATATATATATATATATATATATATATATATATATATATATATATATATATATTGTGGGCATTTAGTATACGCATCCTCTTCACCGGTACATTATCATCATTATCATGTGTGGCTCATGCATCCCCATCGTTGGCGCGTAGCATCATCATCTTGGTCCGATCATCTCAGCTGTCGGCTGCCGGTTCTTCGGGCCTAATAAAGGTCTTCCAAACCAAGACTCCATACGTGGTGGAGCGTGCTGTTGGATCCCCCGCCATCCTCTCGACCACTCTACCCCCTGGAGCTACGTTCAGGTCGCCGCTTGGGCCAGGTATCCGGAAATATGTCGCACCAAGAAGAGGTCGGTGCTGCAGCCGTTCCCACTCCGCCACCGCGTGCCGCGCCTTTTCACGTCATTAACAGCCTCCAGCGTGAGCCCCATCCCTTCGCTGGTATGCGCGGGGAAGATGTGGAGGAATGGCTGGACGATTTCGAACGGGTCGGCGCTGCTAACCGGTGGGATAACACCTACAAACTCGCTTACGTGTCATTCTACCTCACGGGTGTCGCGAAGACGTGGTTCCTCAACCACTTCATGGACATCCCCGACTGGTCAGCCTTCAAAGATCAGCTTCGCCATGTCTTTGGCACACCGGCTGTCCGTTCAGCTCTCGCAAGGAAAGCTCTTGCGACTCGGAAACAGCACATCGGGGAGTCGTATACATCCTACATCGAGGATGTCCTTTCACTTTGCCGCCGGGTTGACACCCCAATGACAGAGTCAGACAAGGTACGCCAGCTTCTTAAGGGCATTGGACCCGTCGCATTCAATGCCCTTGCAATCCAGAATCCGGCTACCGTTGCTGACGTTGCGACAACCTGTCAGCGCCTCGAAGAACTTGAGTCGATGCGCCTACAACCGGACAGTGACGCGGCCCGTATTACGACTGATCCAAACCTACGAGAAACGATAAGGGTGATAATACGCGAAGAATTAGAATCAATGGGATTCACACTACCATCAGTATCTACCATTCAGCCTTCTTCAACGTCATTGCGGGATGTCATCAGGGAAGAGCTCACGTCCATGACCCACATGGCCAACCTGCAGCCCATTGTCTCTCGTACTCTTCCATCGTTCCCGCACACCGCCGCCGCACCACCAGGCACCGTCAGCTCGACGTCCCCGCCACGAACGTACGCGTCGGTTGCTGCCGCCCCTCCCACAAGCTTTCCCACGAGCTTTTCATCACCACCGCGTGAGCCGTCACCTGTCCCTCTGACTTCTCTCTCCCCTGGTGCAGTTAGCGCAAGCTACTACCCTCCTCATCGATCGACTCGGCCTACGTGCTATTATTGCGGCTATCGTGGTCACATTGCACGCTTTTGCCGCAAGCGCCAGCAAGACGAGCGCCGAGGGTATGACATACGCGAACGGGACTATACCACAGGAGCCTTGTACCAGGGTCGCCGTTATTCGTCACCGCCGCGTCGGTCTCCATCTCCGCCAGCATCGGGTGAACTGCGCAGTAGTCACCGATCAACCCGACGCCGTTCACCGTCGCCTTACCGTCGCTCTTCTTCTCCTCTTCAGCCCGCTTCCCTTACTTCTGATCGGCGTCCGGAAAACTAAGCGATGCAGTTTTTGGAGGACAAACTGCATTCCAACACAAGACTCCAATTCCTCCGGCGCGCCCCTACAATATGATTGCGGTCACAGTTGAGGGAGTGGACGTTGATGCTTTGGTGGACACTGGGGCTGCGTTTTCTGTTATTCGTGCTGATTTGTGTGCCCGTCTTCGAAAAGTCACGACGCCTTATGATGGACCGACACTGGTTACAGCCCAGGGAACAATGATTCGCCCTTCCGCTCTCTGTACTGCCCGTGTACTAATCGACGAAATTCTTCATCATATAGAATTTGCTGTGCTATCCCCGTGCTCCCATGAACTCATTTTAGGCTGGGACTTTCTTTCCTCTGCTTCTGCGGCTATTTGCTGTGCACAACGTGTCGTCCATCTTACTGACACGGACCACTTGCTCAACGACGAAACCTACAGGCCACTTCGACTCATCGCTGCAGTAGACATCGAGTTACCACCAAACGAACATCAATTAGTGACAGTTTTGTCCAACGACGTCGACTCTGGTGACATTTTGGTCACTCCGTCACCGTATTGCCTTAATAAAGGCATAGCTCTGGCATCAGGTGTGGCTCGCTTCAACGATGGATCAGCTGTCCTCGCTGCAACGAACACCACACCAGATAAAATTTTACTGCCGCGGGGCACTACTGTCGCCTGCGTTGCCGATCTGGAGCCTGTGTGCGTCGTGCCTCTTACCCCTGCCTCCTCTAAAGGCCATCCTGGAGATCATGCTGCTTCCTCGGCCTTTACAGCAGCCATCAACAAGGACTTGACAGACTTGCAGAAGCAGCAGCTGCTTGATTTGTTGCAAAAGCATGCAAACTCTTTTGACGTTCATTCATCCAGCCTGGGTCAGACAACTGCTACAGCACATCGTATTCAGACCGACGGAACATCCATTGTGCATCGTCGTCCGTACCGCGTCTCCCTAGCCGAACGAAAAATCATTGAGGAAAACGTAGACGATATGCTGCAACGGGAGATAATCCGACCCTCAACCAGTCCTTGGTCGTCTCCAGTGGTTTTGGTGCGTAAAAAAGACGGTTCCGTACGATTTTGCGTCGATTACCGAGCACTCAATAAGATCACTAGAAAGGACGTATACCCCATGCCACGAATCGACGACGCCCTAGATTCCTTACAGGGTGCTGAATACTTTTCGAGCCTCGACTTGCGTTCAGGCTATTGGCAAATCCCCATGCACGAAGATGATAAAGAAAAAACTGCGTTTGCAACGCCGGACGGCCTATACGAATTCAATGTTATGCCGTTCGGTCTATGCAATGCGCCCGCAACTTTTGAGCGCATGATTGACACCGTGCTGCGTGGCCTGAAATGGAAGACTTGCCTATGTTACCTCGATGACATTGTTGTCTTTTCATCGACGTTTTCTCAACATCTGCAACGCTTGGACGAGGTCCTGACTTGTCTTGCGGGCGCTGGTCTTCAAATTAACACCAAAAAGTGCCATTTCGCCAGCAGATCCATCAAGGTACTCGGTCATATTGTGAGCAAGGACGGAATTCGCCCAGACCCTGATAAAACTGCTGCAGTGCTTCGCTTCCCTCGCCCTGACAAACCAAAAGATTTGCGAAGTTTCCTTGGTCTCGCCTCTTACTTTCGGCGATTCATACAAAACTTTGCCTCCATAGCCGCACCACTTCATAAGCTACTTGTTTCCGGTATGCCCTTTCAGTGGTCTCAGGAATGTGAATCAGCTTTCGACAGGTTGAAGAGTGCCCTCACGACCGACCCTGTACTTGCTCATTTTCACGATGATGCACCGACCTTCCTGCACACAGACGCTAGCGGCCGCGGTTTAGGAGCCGTGCTCCTGCAACGCGACAACTCTTCGCGAGAGCGAGTCGTTGCATACGCCAGCCGCGTCCTCTCCGCAGCCGAGAGGAACTACACGATCACCGAGCAGGAGTGCCTCGCCATCGTTTGGTCAGTACAGAAATTTCGTCCATACCTGCATGGCCGCCATTTCACCATTGTGACCGACCACCATGCTTTATGTTGGCTTTCGACACTCAAGAACTTGTCGGGACGCCTCGGACGCTGGATTCTACGCCTCCAAGAATATGATTTTGAGATCGTGTACAAGTGTGGCAGGAAGCATAGTGACGCCGATGCTCTTTCTCGCTGCCCACTACCAGCGACTCCACTCGGGGTTTCAGCCGTCAATTTGCACAACACGCCCTCGGAGTCCACGTCTACGGCGGTTTCCTCTCTCGCCTCTATGGACCAGCTGCCTTCGGACGACCCGCACGATTTTCCTTCTCGACAGTTGGCTGACCCATACTGTCGACGTATTATAGACTACCTCACTGGCAGTTCCCGTCCACCTAATGCAAGGCTCCGTCGCCAGCTCTCGCAATTTAAGCTGGACAACTCGGTGCTGTACCGCAAAATTTACCATCCTGACGGTCAGCGCTGGGTTCCCGTTCTACCCCGATCGCTTCGGCCCGAAGTCCTCAGGGCACTTCATGACCATCCGACTGCTGGTCACCTTGGTTACCATAAAACCTACGATCGCCTTCGAAGTCGGTTTTATTGGCCAGGCATTACCACTAGCGTAGCTCGGTACGTCGGGTCCTGCACTACCTGCCAATGTAGAAAACTACCAACATCTGCTCCCGCCGGTAAACTACAGCCTCTTCCGTGCCCAGCCACACCATTCGAAGTTGTAGGCGTCGATCTTTATGGCCCCCTCCCAGTCAGTGCTGCTGGAAACCGGTGGATAGTAACAGCCATTGACCATTTGACGCGCTACGCCGAGACGGCATCCGTTACTACAGGTTCAGCTTCTGAGATTGCCGATTTCATCCTCCGAGCCATTATACTGCGTCATGGTGCTCCACGTGTGTTGCTCAGTGACCGTGGAAGGGCCTTCCTTTCACAACTAGTGAACGAACTTCTTCAGGCCTCCGGCACAACTCACAAGACTGCCTCTAGTTATCATCCCCAGACTAACGGCCTCACTGAGCGATTCCACCGCACTCTTGCTGACATGATCGCCGCCTATATTCAACCAGACCACAAAAACTGGGACGTTGTTCTCCCATTCGTCACTTTCGCCTACAATACGGCCATTCAGCGAACAACCGGCTACTCGCCATTTTACCTAGTTTATGGACGCTCCCCTACTACTTTCCTGGACGTCTCCTTCTTTACCTGCCAAGTGAATTCATCTCCATCCTCTTCAGAGGAATACGTTTCACGACTCGCACAGTGCCGCCAACGAGCTCGTATAAACACTGAAGCCCGCCAGGAAGACAGAAAGCTAGTTTATGATGAATCGCATCGTGATGTATTCTTCCAACCTGGAGACGAAGTGCTCCTTTTGACGCCTGTTCGCACACCTGGTTTGTGCGACAAATTTCAGCCTCGGTTTATTGGACCGTACACAGTTCTTGAAGAGACTTCACCAGTGAATTATCGCGTGACGCCACTTGTAGCCCCAGCAGATCGCCGTTATCGAACTACAGAGGTCGTCCATGTCTCCCGTATGAAGCCCTTCATGCGACGTTCTTTGTCCCCTTGACTTGCCGCGGCCAGGCTGGCCGCTTTCACGTGGGGGGAATTGATGTGGGCATTTAGTATACGCATCCTCTTCACCGGTACATTATCATCATTATCATGTGTGGCTCATGCATCCCCATCGTTGGCGCGTAGCATCATCATCTTGGTCCGATCATCTCAGCTGTCGGCTGCCGGTTCTTCGGGCCTAATAAAGGTCTTCCAAACCAAGACTCCATAATATATATATATGCACAAAAGAGTTTCATAGACGTGGTTTCCGTTCCTCCTTCTTTATGACTTTATGATCGGTAAAGTGGAGAGATAACGGTTCTTCGATGAGTCGTAATTGGAAGTTCGTAACGATTAGATCAATGCAGGCTCTCGGATGGTTGTGGGTTGCATGTGGTTGAACGATATGCACCTGAGACATATCCCGAGGCCAGGTGTTGTATGAGCCAACTGTTTCGTGTGATGTGAACAGTATTGTCACCCGCAATCAAAAACGGTTTGTTCTTGTGCTTCGTTGCATAGTCTCGTAAGTTGGTGTCGATGACGTTTCCTCGAGTCAGGCTGTCTGCGAGGTAAATGGTTATAAAGATAATTCCGGAGTGAAACACTTTGATCGCGGCATGTTCGCCATTGTGGCTCTCACTGGTGAGCGGTATTTTCAGATCATCTGCAATTTCTATTTGCTTGACTTAAGTAGCCAAACCCGCTGCGAGACGTCCTTCGTCTTCCATAAACACGATGGGAATGTGGAACGTATCCTTTTATGAGCAGTTTTGTTGCGTTTCACGTTTCGGTGAAGCATTGCACCTTCATCCAATGAGTCCGTCTGCCTGCCTGCCTGCCTGCCTGTCTGTCTGTCTGTCTGTCTGTCTGTCTGTCTGTCTGTCTGTCTGTCTGTCTGTCTGTCTGTCTGTCTGTCTGTCTGTCTGTCTGTCTGTCTGTCTGTCTGTCTGCCCGTCTGTCCGTCTGTCCGTCCGTGCGTCCGTCCGTCCGTCTCTCTGTCTGTCTGTCTGTCTGTCTGTCTGTCTGTCTGTCTGTCCCTCCCTCCGTCCGTCCGTTCGTCCATCCGTCTGTCTGTCTGTCTGTTCATGGGAACATGAATGTATGGATGGATGGATGGATGGATATGGCTCTACCCTTTAGACCAGGCGGTGGCTAGCGCAAAAAACCGTAATACTTGTTGAACCAAAAACTAGATTTATTGTTTGTCCTTTTAAGAAGTGAGGTTGAGGATTCGTACATTGCAGTCAAGCGTTTATATTCACTTGTGCCTTGACTTTACCCATCAATCATTTAACCTCCTTCTAGTTAATTCTACCCGCTTAAGGTGTATTTTGCCCTCCCTGTCCCTAAACCCAACTGCTTTCTAAAACTCTGCGCCATCATCCTGAACTATCGGGCGAACCTTATTACAGAACATTATCAAGTGTTCGGCAGTTTCTTCTTCCTCTCCACACGCACTACATACCGTGTCTATTTCTTCGTATTTGGCTCGTTATGTCTTGGTTCGCAATACTCCCGTCCTGGCCTCAAACAGTAGAGAACTACCCCGAGTATTATCATAGATCCTTTCCTTGGCAATTTCCTGCTTAAACGTTTGATAGACCTCTAGTGCGGCTTTCTTAATCGTGCCAATTCTCCACAAATCGGTCTCAGCTTCCATCACCTTCTTCTTAACCGATAATTCTTTTTGATGTGGCCCCCTGCTGTTTTCTAAGTATTTACTAGTCAATTTTCTGGTTCCCTTTCTTCAATTTGTATCGACATTCTTCATGTACAACTAGCTGAATACCTTTCTAGCGCAACGCTCCTTCCCCATTTCTCTCAATCGCTTCTATAATTTTATCTTGCTGCTATCTTCTCTGCTCTCAAACAATGTCCATCCCATAACACCTTGTACTCCCTGATTTGGTGTATTCCCGTGAGCTCCTAAGGCAATCCTACCTATTCCACGTTGCTTAATTTCTAATCTTGCTTGAACTTCTGAGATTATGCACGAGAACGCATTGCCGAACGTCAGACCAGGAACCATGACCCCTTTCCATATTCCTCTGACAACATCATACCTAGTGTAAATCCACAGTGCCCTGTTTTTTATTACCGCTGCATTCCTGTTACGTTTAGCCGTCACGTATATTTCGTGTTCCCTCAGGCACTCGGCCCCATTGTTTATCCATACGCCCAAATATTTGTATTTGTCTGTTATCTCTAGCGTTACCTCCTGTATTCTAAGCTCACTACCTTCATTGTCATTAAAAACCATGACTGCTGATTTTTCCTTACTGAATCTGAAATCTAACCTATCTCCCTCATTACCACAGATGTCCACCAATCTCTGCAAATGTACCTTGTTGTCGGCCACTAGCACTATATCGTCCGCGTACATCAATGCTGGTAGTGCCTGTTCAATGAGTTTTTCTTGTTTGACGAAAGAAAGGTTGAAGCTCAGTTCACTTCCCTCTAATTTGGCCTCTAATCCTTGTACGTACATCATAATAATAAGGATGACTTGGGACACCCCTGCCTGAGCCCCCGTTTGACCTCTGCAGGCTTGGATACCTGTTTTTCCTACTTTATAACTTCCTTGTTACCTTTGTAGATATCCTATAATGATTAGTGACTACATGTTCCACGCCTAGTGTGTCCGGTATTCCCCACAATTCCTCTTGAACTACGCTATCTTACGCTTCCTTGATATCCAAAAATGCTAGCCACAGGGGCCTGTGTTCCTTTTCTGATATTTCGATGCACTGCGTCAGTGAGAACAGATTGTCTTTCAACCTCCTGTGTTTCCGAAACCCATTCTGCAGTTCCCCCAGCACTCCCTCATCCTCTATCCATGCCTGAAGTCTTTGCTTCATAATCTGCATGGCCAGCCTGTAGACCACTGATGTCACTGTTATAGAATGGTAGTTGTTTATTTCAGCTTTGTCCCCCTTTCCTTTATAGATCATGCTCATCCTGCTAAGTATCTATCCAGCGGGAACTTCACCATCGCTTATTAGTTTGCTCAAGGCCTCTTTCAAAGCCGGCTGAGACTTCGGACCTAGTGTCTTTATCAGCAAAATTGGAATGCCATCTGGGCCTGTTGATGTACTACTAGGAACCTTTTCTCAGGCCTTTCCCACTCTCGTTGTGAAAATGAAGCCATTGCGGCGCTTGATTCATCCTTGTCTATTATGGTGCATAAAGCACTTCTTTTTTGAAATTTTTCTGTCACTCTTGTTGTTACATATTCAATAGCATCGTCCCCTTCTAGCCTAGCAACTTGGGCTGTAGTTATAAACCTCTGCTCTAGGCTCGTCTCATTTCTTAGGGAGTTTAGATGGTTCCAAAATTTCGCAGCTGCCTTTCTATCTTTCTTATGTACTTCTGCCAGCCACTGAGCTCCCTCACTTCTGATCTTGATCAGAAGAGATGTATTTGTTCTACAGCTTACAAAGGTTTCCCATTTTTTTAAACATCATCTGTCGGTTCAGCCCACTGCTTAGCATGTCTGCGTTTCCTAGAGGCTTCCTGACGTTTTCCTATGGCTCTCTTAACTTCCTCATCCCACAAACTTCTGGGGTTTTGTCTTCTTTTCCGGGGTGACATGTCACGCGTTTTAGCAAGCTCTAGCTCAAACAGTCTAATGGGATTCGTGCATGTCCACACTGTTTTCTTATCCTCCGTGATTAGTTTCTCAATTTGTTTAGTGGCTATTTCAAGATGTCTTTCTGGATAAAACTTTTTTCCTGTAGTTGCTCATCTTGTCTCCTTCTCACTTTCACTGCTCTTCCAAAACTTAGCTTGATCACTACCAAGACTTCTGGAGGCACCTTCATCTATATGCGTTTTCCTGAGCTTATCATATGTCCTTTGTCACATCAGTGCATATTCTATCGTCGACTACAGCCTTCCTACCTCAAATGTTATTTGCCCTTCACACCTCTCGGTACTGTTGCAAATGATCAAGTCAAGCATCTAGAATTATGCGAGTGCCATCTTGTGAATTCATCGCGTACTAGAGGAGGCTAAGACAGACAACTTTGGCAGACTACTCCTCAAGAAGCTTCACCTCTTATGAATCAACTCGCTTCCTAACGTAAATGTTGCGGGCGGTATCCGCACCATAATTTTGTCCTCTAAACTACAACTCATGAGTCAAGCTCCTTAAAAATCGGACGAAGACGAGTATGCTCCTTGATTGCGCTGCTGGTCTTCGTAACGGCGGTGGGGATAGCGTCTGCTGTGCTCAGTGGGGGGATCGATTGAGCGAGGGAGTGTGCTGCGCGAGCCAACACATGCAACAGAACAACCACTGGAAGGGCGACATGGTTGACCAGGGTTTAGCACATTAGCGTGGAGAGGGCTGTTTAGTGGAGGGTTTCAGGAGAGGAGGCAGAAACCAGAAAAGTGGTATAGACCTACTAACCTCCTTCCATATCGCATTTGTTAATTTTCTCGCCGTTTGCACATCGCGCAAGTGCCATATGCGTAGAAGCGCTCATAAAGCTAATTTTTTTCTGCCACGTGTGGAGGGAAGGAGAAAGGTGCGCTCATAAAGCTACAATTTATCATCCCACGTGATGGGGAGACGCCGCAGCTGGCACTGTGCCAGGGAGGTTCGCTGATGCTAGAGAATACCATTATATTAACAGTGAGAGGTTTTGATAGGATGAGCCTGAAGGGCCCAACCTGCACAAACACTTTAAGAGATCCCTATTTCTGCATACCTGTAGCTTCCATGGAGGCGCCCGCTGTAGCCACCAATGGCTGTTTGTCTTGGACGTCAGAGCGACCGAGCAGGACAACTTCCCAGTCCTCTCGAGTGGAGAGGGGGTAGGGTGGGTAGGCTGGACTTGGGCGGCCTGCGTCTACCATGTGATGGGTGTCGAAAGACTCCTCTGTGCAGTGTGGGTGCGTGCACGAGAAGGCCCAGCTGAAGCACTTCAGTACTACCTGACACAGTACAATAATGTTGACGAGGCGGAGAAGCCAACGCTCCTCCGTGCTGGTGAGGCCTTTACAGAGGGAAGACAGAGACTGCGGCTAGATTGCTAAAAGAGGGGATCTCCCTCATTGTGACAGTCACAATGAAATCCGGTTGCGAAGCTGGCTGTGGATGATACAATTCCCGGTGAGGGGTGTTGGCGAAGGTGGGTTGTGGGCCTTAAGTGCTTTGCTCCGTAGGAATCCACTCATCTTTACGAAGTGAATGTTGACGAATCGGTGAAACTAGGTCATAAGGCCCATAATCTCTACGCTACAATTACGGACTATTTGGAGGACGGAAGCTCGGATGGACGAACGGATGTACGGTGCAGGTTATCATGTTTTGTACTGCCATACACTTCATAAATGTGCCCATCAGGTTGGTTTTACACAGTTGTTTTCATTTTTCGTTCCGCAGGTGTTATGTTTTGGTTTCTGTTTTGTGAATCGTGACGGACGTCAACAGGGCTAGGAACTAATGGCGCTGTCGATAAGCTTCACCAATTGAAGTCGATGTTGGTCCTCGTAGGGTTAATAAGTGGTTCGGCGATGCGAACAAACATTTGACGAAAGATCTGTCACAGGCGCTAAAGTGAGAAATATACCTGGCGGCTTGTAATAAAGCTGGAACAGCTGACACAACATGTATTTGCGCCGTCACGCAGCACACCTTGTCGGTTGATTGGTGGCCGACACTCAGTTCGCCGCTATCAGGGCCGGCGTGTATCGCTGTAGCCTGCTTCTCTGTTCACCAGCCACAAGTTTATCCAAATAAACATTTTCATTTTGGATATACCGAACACTGGCAACGCCACCACTACTTAAAAAAATATAGTTTTTCCTAGGATAATTCAAGGAAGAAATTTAGGTCTGGCTCTGTGTGTGTGCCACACGATTTATCCAGGCGGCCGAAGTAGAAACACTTGCTCAACACCCATCCAGATTTATTTGAGGGCTGCGTTCATATTTCTAAATATTAACATTGAAAAAGCAAACATTTTTACGTAAGTATTGCGCGGTCTGTTCCTTCAACAAAACACGTCAACGTCACGACAACGTCAAGACCGAAAACGACAACATCACCCGTCACGACAACATTAAACACGTGAGCGTGACGTTGGCGTCTATGCGTCAACGTCACGACTACGTTGGCATTAGCCGAACTAATGACCAGTACGTGGAAATTCAGATTACATCAATACACACTGGCGCTGATCGCAGCGAACAGAAAACCGGCGGTCGATTCACAGACAACCAGTGATGCGCATCGGTATTTATGCATGTGCCGTCGAATGTGGCAGCATTATCGCTAGTGGTCACTTTTGTTCCAGAGCAATCGGTAAAGTAGACGTTGTGCACGTAATTGCATCGGAAGGTTTTTAGATTATCGAGATCATTCTTTAATGCATCGGCGTGGTTAGCACTGGGCTGTACTCACACGTTTATGGAGCGATAACAAAACTTGACAAAGGAGTGTATCACTATCTCCTTTTAAAAAGAGCTGAAGAACTGGCAGAAAACCTTGCACCCTCAACTAAAATGACTTGAAGGTGAAAGCTACTTTTCTTTCTTCTAGGTCGATGCATTTATCATGCAGCGCAGTCCTCCAGAAACTTTCGGCACCTGAGGTGTTTTTGCAGTACCTTCACGTTGACCATGCTTCAGCGTCATGTAATGGCGTCATTATGTCTCCACGTTGTGCGATATAAGTGGTATGTCTACACGACGTATATATGACGTCACATGATGAACGTCATCATGTTATGGTTATTGTATCACTCGTGCTGACGCCATTGATGATAGTCGCCGATTGATTGTAGCATTTTAGCAGTCCTCTAAGGCTTTCACTTTCCCAAAAGACCATTATACTGAACGGGGTCGAAAAGCCCTATATAGCTGCCTCGTCGTCTCAGGCAAGCCTAATACCTCAGCACTCGAGCCACTTATGGAGAACTTGGCAAGCATAACTGAGCCGCTTCGAAGAATGGTAAATCGTATCTTCTTCGAAACTTTACTCCCTCGTCAGAGCATAATCAATCATGCAGTGTAATAGTGTGCGAGGTTATAGAGACTAAAGCTGTCATGAAATGAGTTCGCAATATATAGATTTCGCACAACTCGTATGCCATGAGTGCAGCCTGGTTAACGCCATCTGCTCAGTCGGCAACAGAAGTTGATGCTATGGCTATCTTATTACTTACATAGACGCTTTATTTAGTCGATATCTCTTCTCACCACGGGAAAAACAATACAAGCCGTAGAAGTGGAGAATTTGTTGGAATGCGTCACTGCTTGTTCCTGTTAGTAATTTATGACCACTTTATGCAGATTTCTCTGAGTGTAATAAGCAAACGTATCGCAACACCGGTCGGGCATGCAAACCAGAAGTACAAAGTGTGCCGTCCCAGCCAATGCCATATTTTCCCCATGGGTCTTACAGCAAAGTGAACGCATTCTGTATTGTGTGAAATATAGAGCATGCGTCATTACGCAATACCCCTAGACATTATTCAAATCGTGCGTAATGATCCAAAAACTGGCGACGGCAGCTGTGCCAAACGGTGGTACGATGCTGGGTGCTATAGAGTGCGTGAGCCTTGGTGATCTGTTCTGGTACAAGCTCTCATGGATTTTTTGTTAATATTCTTTTAGAGGCACCACACATCACTTGCCTGGCTCAAGGGTGTTTCTGTCTGGGTCTCGCCCACGTGGTCGTGCATTGCGTAAAAACGATTCAAGAATCTGTCGAAGCAACCTGTGAATTCAAATGCGACCTCTCATTCAGATAGTTGGTGCAGAATGTAGAAGAAAATAACAAATAAAAACCTAAATCAGTTTCATAGCGTGATATATGAGGGCACAGCCACGCTGTCCCATCTTCGGTAATTTGTTCTATATTGTAGTCACTGCGGCTGCTGCTTCTCTTGTTCCCGGGTTTTATAAGTTTTTTTCGCTATGATTTGTGGTGTTGTTTCTTTTTACCGGCGTATAGCGTGCTTTGATGTGATGTAGTTTGTTTTTCTTGCAGTTTCACCTGAGCCTGTGTGTCTCAAACCCATGAATTGCTGCTCGACATCGGTGCAACACTTCACGCTGTACGGAATTTATTGCTCGCTCCCACGGGCGCTCTCTGATTGGTCCGCTGTTTCCTTCGCAAGCACGTCACGTGACCTGCAGTATGAAAACTCTCTGATACCCTACTCTTTGCAGGTGACCTGACGTGTATTTGCACATTCTTGACGCCGACCAACGAAGGTTCGACCCAGAATGTCTTCTTCTCTATTATAAAGCCACACACTAATAACAATAAATTACTTGCAAAAAGGTCATTTTGTTCTGTGCATGCTGTTCAGGAAAATTCACATCTGTACCTTCTGTTCACAACCGTCTTGTTTGAGCCACTCAAATTTTATGAAACGAGATATTGCAGTGATTAAATCATGCGGTAATCTTCCTTTAGGAGTGCCTTAAGTATAACAGGTTGACATTCTGTGTGCCTTAACTAATTGCATGTGGTACTGATAAGCCCATTTGATCCTCATCAGTGTTGTTATTAGATATAAAAATAATCTTGTTTTGACGGCATGTGACATAATATAACGCAATAGCCCTAACGGCCTCATTTAGCAGAAATTCCTTGAGGTTGAATGCGAGCGTTCATTCATCAGCTATCTGCTCGGTAAAATGATCACGCACTACTCTACACCTGCTCGCAAAACAACGATTGTTTCAAGCTCGCCGCCATTACTTCGACAGGCACTAAGACCTGCCGATTTGTATAGACACTCATACCCACGAAATTGCGCGAAAGTACGACCATCACCGTAGCTCAATAGGGGTGCAATGGGTGTGGTACCTGATGGTTGCAAGGTCAATATCTGCCGGCATCAATTTGTTATTCCGGGCACATTAGTTCATTCTGATCAACAATATAAGTACTTCCACACATATTTAAAACAGTACAACTAACGTAACCCTACACCTTCTTTGGCTTCATTATCTTTTAGCGTTCATTACGTTCTAAATACAAAAAAGGTATACGTAGAAGTTAAGAGATGGCAACCAGTAGTAATTGCTCGTTTTCACAATGTCTTCATGCAATACGTAGTAGGAAATAATCGAGTATATATCTAGTTTTGCTTACACTTCCATTGCCTTGGGAATCGGAAACAGGCACAAGCTCTACTTTCGGCTTGAAAGCTGACTAACGGATTGCGCCACACACAGTTCACTAAGCTTCTCGTTTAATGACAACAGTTATTACAAAATCTTGTTATTACACTTGTTACACATAATTGATCTCTATTTCTATATTTATTGCCAACGAGGAGGGCTAACATATTCGCGAACGAAGAATGTCCGGCGTATTTTTTATCTCATAGAATGTAATCTTAGTATTCCCTATAGACGGGGCATGAACTTTTTATCATGGCTCGCAATGTAAGCTGGGTGATCCAGCCATGTTCAATAAGGAAGGGTGTTGAAAGGAAGGACAGTCAAAGACGTCAAACAGACGTGCGTGCACGTTTGGTGCACGACACATGTCGAAACAGGTTCATCATGTTGCAGACTTAGTGAAATGAAGACGGGCTTACTTTTAGGGGCGAACCTCCTTAGAGCGTGGGCTGTGCGTCCCCTGTTGCCTGTATGTAGCCGACTCTAGTTTAGTTTTTGCAGTGTTCACTAGATGGCGGTACCGTCCCCTGTATGTAGCCACCTCTAGTTTAGTTCTTGCAGTGTTCACTAGATGGCGGTACCGTCTCATGTAAGTAGCCACCTCTCGTTTAGTTCTTGTAGTGTTTACTAGATGGTGGTACTTGTAGCTGATGATGAAAAGATGCAAGATGTTATAAACTAGAAAGCGGTACTTGTAGTTGATGAAAGACGCGAGATCTTATAAAATAGGAATGATGTCACATATGGCGCGTGTTATTGGTTGAAGGCAATCATTCGATTTAGTGCGGCGACGTACGCTAGGGGGAGCGATGTAATAAAATCGAGTGGGCAAAATGTACAGAGGATTCATGGTTTACCAGGTTTACCTCCGGAGCTTCGCCCACTCATCATCATTCACTTCATGGATATGGCGGAATTTTTTTGACTCCTAAAGAACAGCGAGGTGTGACTGCCTGACGATGACGAAAGTAATTCATTTACCGACTAAAATCGGAGCCTTTTGTGACCATAAGCATAAAAAAAGCTATGTGCGCGACGCTTCAATTGCTAAAGGATTCATGTTACTATATTCAAGAAATGAACTCAGGTATCAGTGCGTAGCGGACTGAGTGAATAAATAGTTCATTTCTCGAACAAAAATAATACAGATGTGAAACATCATCATCATCATCATCATCATCATCATCAGCCTGTCTACGTCCACTGCAGGACAAAGGCCTCTCCCATGTTCCGCCAGTTAACCCGGTCCTGTGCTTGCTGTTGCCAATTTATAACCGCAAACTTCTTAATCTCATCTGCACACCTAACCTTCTGTCTCCCCCTACCCCGCTTCCCTTCTCTGGGAATCCAGTTGGTGACCCTTAATGACCAGCGGTTATCCTGTCTACGTGCTACATGCCCGGCCCATGTCCATTTTTTCTTCTTTATTGCAGCTATGATATCCTTAACTCCCGTTTGTCCCCTAATCCACTCTGCTCTCTTCTTGTCTCTTAAGGTTACACCTACCATTTTTCTTTCCTTTGCTCGCTGCGTCGTCGTCAATTTAAGTTGAACCCTCTTTGTGAGTCTCCAGGTTTCTGCTCCGTAGCTAAGTACCGGCAAGATACAGCTGTTATATACCTTCCTCTTGAGGGACAGTGGCAATCTACTTGTCATAATTTGAGAGTGCCTGCCGAATGTGCTCCACCCCATTCTTATTCTTCTAGTTACTTCAATCTCGTGGTTAGGCTCTGCGATTATTACCTGCCCTAAGTAGACATAGTCTTTTACAACTTCAAGTGCACTATTACCTATCGCAAAGCGCTGCTCCTTTCCGAGGTTGTTGTACATTACTTTCGTTTTCTGCAGATTAATTTTAAGACCCACCTTTCTTCTCTCCTTGTCTAACTCCGTAATCATGAGTTGCAATTCGTCCCCTGAGTCACTCAGCAATGCAATGTCATCGGCGAACCGCAGGTTACTGAGGTACTCTCGATTAACTCTTATTCCTAACTGTTCCCATTCTAGGCTTCTGAAAACGTCCTGTAAGCACGCAGTGAATATCATTGGGGAGATTGTGTCCTCCTGCCTTACACCCTTCTTTATTGGTATTCTGTTGCTTTCTTTATGAAGCACTATGGTAGCAGTTGATCCCCTGTAGATTTCTTCCAGAATGTTTATATATATTTCATCTGCGCCCTGATTCCGCAGTGTCTGCATGACGGCTCATATTTCTACTGAATCAAACGCCTTCTCGTAATCTATGAAGGCTATGTATAGTGGTAGGTTAAACTCTGAGCATTTCTCTATTACCTGATTGATAGTATGAATGTGGTCAATTGTTGAGTAGCCTGTTCTAAATCCTGCTTGTTCCTTTTGTTAATTGAATTCTAATGTTTTCTTTACTCTGCTAGCAATTACCTTTGTAAATAGCTTGTATACTACAGAGAGCAAGCTGCTCGGCCTGTAATTCTTCAAGTCCTTGTCATCTCCTTTCTTATGTATTAAGATGATGTTAGCGTTCTTCCAAGACTCTGGTACTTTTCCTGTCAGGAGACACCTCGTGAATAGAGTGGCTAGTTTTTCTAACACAAGCTGTCCTCCATCTTTCAGCAGATCTGTTGTTACCCGATCCTCACCAGCAGCTTTGCCTCTGTGCATGCTCTCCAAAGCTTTTCTGACTTCTTCTATCATTACCGGTGGGGTGTCGTCTGGGTTAGTGCTAGTTCTTACAGTATTAAGGTCGTGGTTGTCTCGGATACTGTACAGATCTCTGTAAAACTCCTCCGCTATTTTAACTATCCTATCCATATTGGTAGTTATTTTGCATTCTTTGTCTCTTAGTGCATACATCCGCCTTTTGCCTGTCCCAAGTTTCCTCTTCACTGCTTTGACGCTTCCTCCGTTTTTCAGAGCGTCCTCAATTATCTCCATGTTATACCTTCTTACATCGCATACTTTACGTCTATTAATCAACTTCGAAAGCTCTGCCAGTTCTATTTTGTCTGTTGTACTTGACACTTTCATGATTTGACGCTTCTTAATTAGGTTCTTCGTTTCCTGGGAAAGCTTGCCGGTGTCCTGTGTAGCTACCCTGCCTCCAACTTCCACTGCACACTCCGTGATGATACTCGTCAGATTATCATTCATTGTATCTACGCTAAGGTTGGTTTCCTCACTAAGAGCAGAGTACCTGTTCTGCAGTGACACTCTGAATTCCTGTACTTTCCCTCTCAGTGCTAGCTCATTGATTGGCTTCTTGCGTATCAGTTTCTGTCGTTCCTTCTTCAAGTCATGGCGGATTCGAGCCCGTACCATTCTATGGTCACTGCATCTTACCTTGGCAACCACTTCCACATCCTGCACGACTCCTGGGTGTGCAGTCATATAAATTCTAAAAAATAAATAAATAAATAAATAAATAAATAACAAATAAGATGTGAAACATAATCAAATTAAAAAAAACAAATGCACTGCAACAACAAAATATGCCATACACTACACAAGACACGCCCCGAGTTTGACCGGCTCTTGGATTTCATTGCAAAGCTGTGACAAAGCATTCCATCTCCTCCCTTTTTTTTGTACGACTTTTTGTGCCCATGGATCAGAGAAAACATTTTGCCCTTATATTGTGTGAATGTGCTTTAATGCAAGTCCTCGTCTGTTTTCTGTCGTTATACTGAGAAAGTCCTGGCATGTCATGTCAACAAGTCATTGATCACATTGACTGACTGGTGAACATTACTGCGTACGCAGAAAAGACGTTGTCCTCAGCCGGCTCAGAGAAGTCGGAAACCTTTGGTGATCAATATAAGCACCACTTTTCAAAGTCAAATATTTCAATTTTAACGCCATTTCTGGCTTGGCTCTTCTGATCAGGCTTTATGCTTTTTTTTCAAGTACACGTGTTGTGGTAAGCAGTTCTTGGGGAAAGAAAAAACACAGTCATCGCAAAAACGTGGCTACTATAGGGGAAGGCGCCCACCCAGAGATAAAACCGATATGCAGCATTGTCTAGGCATTAAAAACCGCTTGCACGGCTCAACAGGACTAGTCGAAGAAAAGTGTTTGCAAAAGAAGCGCTAGATCAATTTAAGCAGCGGCACGAGGGCCCAGTTCCCTTCTTCCAGTGGATGAAATCAATTTTCGTATTGCATGGTGCAACAAGGCTTAGCGAATGAATCGCTTGTGATGCAATACTCTGCCGGGAGCGGCATCGTAAGTTAAAAGTGACCTAATGTTTATTTGGCTGTGCCAAAACGCCAATTTGTTTTTTTTGTTTTTTCCCTTTTATTTATTTTACGCGATACTTCTTCTATAAATAGATCGCAAAAGAAGTCATTCCCTGCTTCCGCGGTCCACTTCAGCACTTAAGGAATGATCATTACGATGGACAAAAGTGTGCCATCTGTAATTGAGGGGGAGTGTGGATGAAAACGGTTTGTCATTTGGAGCCACACTCTAGAGTCATGTGCTTCCTATTGGTTTGTGGTGTAGTCATACTGATTGAACACACCTAATGAAAGAACTTTGATCTACTGAGAAACAAAAACACTGTTAGTCGAGGCAGGCAGCTGCGGATTCGTGATCACTGGTGCTCGCCTTGATTTAAGATTTTATTGCGGTTTATCTTGCACCCTGAAATGGGTGAACTCTAGGAAGAAAAAAACGGAATGCAGTTAATACAAATAAACTCCGCGAACATGCTGCATTGAAGAATTAGCGATCACAAGGTTCCTTTGAAGTGCCGTTAGCAATTGCATTGCAGGCTACATGATCGTTCGTAAGCTTAGAGTTCTTGGTCATCATAGTCAAACTGAAAACAACAGTTATATTTCTCTTGTAAAAATGGGCGCCATTAAAACTTACAATATTAATTAGTGTTTACAGTGAGTATGTTAAATTTAAACTAATTGTGTGGAATTTAACGTGATGATTATGAGAGACGCCGTAGTAGAGGGCTCGAAAAATTTTGATCACCTAAGGCTTTTACCGTGCACGCAAATCTCAGTACACAGGATTACAGCAGTTTCGTCTTCATCGAAAACTGAGCTGCCGCAGCCGGGATTTGATCCAGCCACCTGCGGGTCAGCAGCAGAGTGTCTTAGTCATTAGTCCCGGTGCTGCAGCGTGAAAAAATTACAGCATATCTACGAGGTGAATCATGACGAGTGTGGTAAAGCGCGGATGGATGAACAGACAGACAGACAGACAGACAGACAGACAGACAGACAGACAGACAGACAGACAGACAGACAGACAGACAGACAGACAGACAGACAGACAGACAGACAGACAGGTAATCGAACGCACGCACGGATGGACGGATGCTCAATTGGAAAGATAGACGAGTGGACGAATGGACGCACGGATGCATGGTCGGATGCATGGATGGACGGACACACCCACAGATGTACGAACACACGTACGGACGCACAAATGGGTGGACGCGCGAACTGATGCACGGTCGGCTGGATAGACGCACAGACCCACGGACGGACTCATGAGCGGCCGGACGCACGGATGGACTGACGAATGCATCGCCGCACTCATCATCATAAACTCCGTAGATATGCTCTGACACCGTCTTTATTGGCAGGCAGTGCAATGCAATAGACTACTACTATGACCCACGCCATAAGTAGCTTCGCCCCTAATGGGACCGAACGCAAGAAGAAAAGGACAGAGTACGGATGCAGTATGTTGATGACCCACGGCGTAAGTAGCTTCGCCCCTAATGAGACGGAGCGCAAAAAGAAATGGACAAAATACGGACGCAGTATGTTTGTGCTCCGTGCTATTAGCGCTCATTTTGTACAAGATGCTTCAAATCTAACTCACCCACCCTTTTACGTACTACCTACGTTCTTTGTCAACGAAAGTAGGATCCATCGTAGCCGTTCCATAGGTTACCGAAACAGCTTCTAAATGTATTCTATCCGCGTTTCTTGACAGTCAAGGAAAGTGGACTATTAACATAAACATTTTCATGCCTCTGCCCATGAAGACTTGATGAACGTTGTTTGATTGATTGATTTGTGGGGTTCAACGTCCCAAAACCACCATGTGATTATGAGAGACGCCGTAGTGGAGGGCTCCGGAAATATTGACCACCTGGGGTTCTTTAACGTGCACCCAAATCTGAGCACATGGGCCTACAACATTTCCGCCTCCATCGGAAATGCAGCCACCACAGCCGGGATTTGATCCCACGACCTGCGGGTCAGCAGCCGAGTACCTTAGCCACTAGACCACCGTGGCGGGGCGATGAACGTTGTTTTTTCTTCACGAAAGTGACATCAGTAAAATTGGCGGATGACGAAAACAAACTATACTCGGTGTGACCACAGTGGCTCAGCATTGGCAAAGCTACGGGGTGTATACATTAGGTTCCACGATTGCGCAGTAGAAAATTGTCCCACACCTAAGTGGCTTAAGGTTGGTAACGTTGGCTATAAATGGCCTTACATTATACGTTACATCGTGTAGGTTGCATTGATACATGATATCTTTATTGTTCTTAGAATTTATTTTGTACGCATTTAATTATTTGTGTGTACTACCACCGATAACTGGGTTTATAAATCAACACAGCCGCACCCATAAAGAAGCGACAGGCCGCTTGGATCCCGACTTGCTCTCGCTACACGCCCAGAGCGCTGACACCAGTGCAGAAACCGTTAAATCAGCCATCATTTTGCCTCATCTATATCTGAGAATAAAGCATCAGGTGTGTGTAGTCAGCATTAGCGGTACATGCTGCTTTCTCAGCCGCACCTGCTAAGCCTAACGTGCCGAGGCAGTGTTCAGACTGCGTTGCCCCTACCGAGAGGGCTGCACCTCCTAATATTGAACATGCGACCTCGCACAAGCTGAGAGAAAATAAACGTTTATCAGTACTGTTAGTGACTAAAGTGGGTGGCGCCCTTCGACCAGAGCTTCAGTGGCTATAGCGGCTCGTCGGGCGTGGTCTAGGGTCGCCAATTGGTTTCCCAAGACATGATCCGAGAGTCGCGCCTCCCACAACCAGTGTGGTGACGTGCCTGCTTGTATGAGCGTCGAGTTTGCCGCAACAGGACGCGAGGGACAGCTGTATGTAATATGTGTAAGTGTGGGTACCCTTCCGCACCAGGGCCACTCAACTTTGTAATCAGAACGGTGTATTTTTAGAGAGTATTTGTAGGTTGGGATATACGTGTTCATGTGAATACGGCGCAATTCTTGTGATTTTCTCTTTTAATTTTCGGGTGAACCTCGCACAGAGTTTCGTGCGTATTGGGCCTCGGAGAAAAAGGAAATATGCAGTGGGAGACGTGAAGGAACGCGTCGATGGACAGGCAACGTGCTGTCGAGTTTTCCGATTTGGCTCCATTGCCAGAACACACAGTCAAGCTGAGGAAAAAGCAACATTTAGACGGAGTCGGTAAAAACAGAACGCAAAGCATGCGTCTCACTGCCTGCATCACAGCGCAGATTGTGCCCGGGTTACATGGGGGGCGCCTGCAGGCGTCTATTTACTGCGTGCCCCTAACGGCCAATATCAGCAACCATCCAATATGAGATGGTAGCCACTAAGTGAAATTATCTGCCTGCATGCGCGTCTACCGATCATCAGCAGAGCAATAAAGCCACTTGTCTTCTAAAAATGTAGTGTATCTCAGCAACCAATAAAGTTCTGTGTCTGTCTGTCTCTCAATTTTCTACTATAATTGCTTGTTTATTAGGTTTATAACGCTGCTTTTTTGAGTCAATAAACCAGCCATAATAACTGCAAAAAGTGTGCATACACTAATTCTTGAATAGACGCCGTGAATACGATGAGAAGACGACACAGCGCGGATAAACGGATAAGAAGAGTTTAAGCGCCCTTCCTGTTTGCTAAGGGGCCCTGTAGCCTCCACAGTGCTGAAGGAAACTTCTGAAACAAAGTATAAAACTTTGAACAACTTCGATGTCATGGTAACTGAACTAAGGACTTCTCGGTATGCGATGACAGGCGCCTGGTGCACTACCCTGAATGAACTGCGCCGACGCACATGTACGAAGCTTCACAAGCGCGCTTTTAATCTCACACTTCACTGTCACAGTCATGTTGGCGGTAAAAAAAAAGCGGTGAAGTGAAGTATTGCACCACGGTGCTAACTAAAGAGTACAGACAGACGGGCTTCAATATAGTTTCAGGGCAGCGGGCACTTCCAATGTGTCATTGTGGCAAACTCTACGGACAGGGCACTGCGCCCTACGCAATTATTCGATTTCATGACGATGCAGTACGTGACTTGCCTTTCACGTCGTGTTTGCGTCAACACGTAGTTGTCGATCCTCTAGTGACTATTCAATACTAATAATGCAATAGAGGGACGAAATAATGCGTGCAATATCAATCAGCATGATCTGTATTGCCCATTATTCAAACGGATGCAAAGATCGGCAAACTTCAGCGCTGCTAGTGCTGCCAAGCGGTCACCTCCCATGGCCTCACCCTGCCTGATCACGTGGGCACACGAAATGGTGAAGCTATTTTCAGTTGACGTGTTGTCTGCTCGGCGCACACATGCATACGCATGTCTTCGCAACACCCATCGTCATCGCAACCGTCATCAGCGCCCCCAATCGACGATGCTAACTGAGTGAAATACGGAATCGCGGCGACACCCGCCATGATAAAATATTTTATATTCGATTCTCTTCCGAGCTCTGATTATGAAATCGTCGCCGCACGGAGCAGTGACGAAGCAGCTGGTGACGCACGCTGGGTCCACGCTGGCTGGTAAAATATATGAACGCTCCATGCCTGTAACTTGTCTGCGATTACTATAGCTTCAAATAATCACATTCGTGCTCATGACTTCACAGTAAATAAAACGAAGAATCACAATAAAAAGGCAGGATTCAGATGAATGCGCTGAAGGAAGCAAGCGAAACAAAGCAGGTGAAGCCGTGGCTAGGCTGCTAGGCTGCCAGGCATTGCGACCAGCCGGTACCGCATATAGACACCACGATGACTAAGCTACATATGTAGGCGCCATAATGTTCACCCATCAAAACTTGGGCTGGGGGCTTAAAGAACAAGTCAGAATACCGTAGATGTCTTATGGCCGGGAACTCATCGATGAGCTTTGGACATTTCGCTCTCGAAATGGAATAACTTATACCTAACGGACGCGATTTCTATTTCGCTAAAAAAAGCTCATGCATACCAAATAGTCGAATGAACGCCGCACCTCAAGTATAACATTTGGTGTCACTGATCATTTATTAAAGTAGTAGTGATAGAATGGCTGTTGTTCTTTATATATGACCGGCCGAAGTGCATTCTTCACACAAATGTGTTCTACAAACTTTATTGCTATAGCTGTGAGTGATTTCTTTTTCGTACGCAATTTTCCTGTGTCATCTTGTGTTCATTACTTCTAATTCACCTTGGCTAATAATAAATTACCTCTTTTGCTATATTGAGGCTTAAAGTATAGTTACAAGTTGTAATGAAGTAAAGAAAGAAAGAGATAGTTATATATTAGATATTTAGGGTGCTTCTGTAATGGTTTAAAAAAATTCTCAATGTAAACAACACATGTGATATTTGCTTGCTGCGCACCTAAATATTTTTAGTTGCGAGAGAGAGAGAGAGAGAGAGAGAGAGAGGTTTATTTACAGAACAGTCGATAGGTCGGCCTCAGCGATAGCTTGCTCTGGCCTGCTACTCTATACTGGGGGAGGAAAAAGGGAAGACGAAAGACTAATGGAGGACGATGGTAAGTATACAGAAATATTTCTAGCTGAGAAAAATCTTATAGCCGCTTGTGTAGTCCATTTGCTTCCAAAAAAGTTATGAACACTCTTATGACCAGAGTTGCATTGTTGGTGTCTGTCCAAGGGCCCAACACGGTCTCATCAGTTAATAACCTACTGCAATATTGTTCAGTAGAAGAAATCAGTGTTTGTCATTCACATGCGCATGCTGGGCAATCACAAAATATGTGCTGAAGTGTTTGTGGCACATCCAAGTGTTCACAATCAGGACCGGTGTCCCTGCGACCGATGATTTGTGCGTAACGTCTTGTGTACGCCACACCAAGACGAATGCGGTGGATCGTACTTGCGATGTGCCGCTTTATTTTAGGGCGCACGCGGAACCTCATTTCTGGCTCCCATTTGTGAAGTCGCTGGTGTCGCCGTTCTGTTTTTTGTCCAGTGCTAAATTGTGTAGCAGCGCATCACGCAGCGAAGCCGGGTGTTCGTGTCAGCTCGTGAAAATGCATATTATACTTCGGGGCCACTGCTTAAGCAATTTTTAGCTTCAGCGTCTGCCTCTTCGTTTCCCATCATACCTCGATGCGCGGGAATCTACTGGAAAGTGATAAGACGGCCATTTGGGGAAATGACCTGAATAAGCTTTGCGATTTCTATTGCCAAGGTGTATTACGAACGTTGCTTCATGATGCAACTATTGGCTTGTAAAACGGGTTTGCCATCACAGAAAATCGTCCAGGCTTGACGTCGCTCTCTCGAAATGAATTTTATTGCCTCCCGGATAGTGAAAAGTTCTGCGGCAGTTGATGTGGTTTTATGTTCCACTTTGAATCGCCGAGCAATATCTTTGTCTGTGATGACAAAAGCTGTGGCGAGAGGAATAATAAACTGACAAGTAATATCAATCTTTGGGTACGTCCTACTGCCAGTACCACTGAGATAGCTCTATTCTGTAATTCTTACATATAGTCGACGCATTTCTTGAAGCACTCTGTATATATACACAGAGTGTTCGAATAAGTGCGTCCACTATTGTTGAAAAACTACAGATTCGCTATTTGTGGTGATCCCTTCACTGTAGCAGAAGGTATCTTTACATGCGTACTAACATAAATTACGGCCGTAACTATAGAAATTGAAGCTATTTACTTCATAACCAGGAGAAATAGGCGGTCGAGTCAAATGTGCGAATTTAAGTCCTTCCTGCGAATAGTCCATAGCCACTTTGCAATTTTCAAAAAGGGGCCACAGGTAATCAAGGTGAGGTGATGAAATCCCACAAGGTTAGCATGTGAAACCGAAACCGACACACCAAACATCGCATCCTTCATTCACCTCGAAAACACCCTCAATGTTTCTCTCACCGTAATCAACCGTCCAATCTAGATACCTTGTTTCGTGGCAAGGCGTTTCTGCTTCATGCCCACTTACTGATGCTCGCATATCTATCCGCCACTGGTTGAAAAGATAATTATTTCAATATACATATTTACTGACGTAATAAGTGTTTGTACGCACGTGAAGGTGCCTTCCACCACAGTATAGGGAATTCCGAACGTAGCACGCAGACATCTTCAATTATTATTCAGTGCCTGTATGTCTTTCATGTCTTGACAGAATTCTCACGTTATCTGAAGCACATAAAGTCACTGAACTCCGGATTCTTGGCTGTCGCTTCACCATCGTTGGCTATTTGGGCAGTACTGAAGTTCCAAGAATTCCAAGACAACGTCTTCATGTGCACTGAGACCATCAACTCATTCGGCGTCCTTTATGCCTGGCCAGAAGAGCGAAAAAACTAATTATTATTGGCAGCCTTCGCCTGGCCATCAAAGCAAGACACGGCTTCGAAGGCAGCAATCTTAATCAGAATAAAGTGTTTATACGCATCTTTATCCAACTTTTTCATTGCGGAGTCAATTTGCTTGCCAGCGGAGTCTCTACCACGCATGACATTTGTGAACAACACCACTTGAAAGCTTCGGCTCGGGCATCCACCGACCTGCTCTCCGTCGAAGGTCGAGGTTAAGAGGGACACAGCCATCTTGGCCCACCAATACCCTCGAGCACCAAGAAAAAGAGCTCTCCTCGCTGCCCTAGAAAAAATGCTCGGTAGAAGTGCTGCACTCCACTGCTCGTCACACTCTCTGCGTCGGCATTAGACATGAAGTAACAGAGAGAGACCAAAACTATTCCCCGGTAGAGCAGTTAGAGGAGCGGACGCCAGATTCGCCTCCACAAAGACGGGCGCAGCTTTCAGTTCCTGTCGTGCTCGACACGCCTCAAATTGAGGTATCAAAGAAACCTTCCGTTAGAGCGACAAACTCTAACCGCTTCGGCAGCTTTGATAGCCGTATGCAGAGTGGTCAGTGACACATGATCATGTTCCGCTGAGTGAGACGCTTAAACGGGGCGAGCGTGAGGAAGTTTCCAAGTCGCCAATAAGACGTACAGCTGACGTGTTCGATGAGCGCTCTACTAGTCGCGTGAAGAGTGTGACTGTAGAAAAGATTGTCTCAGTTTTTCAAATGAGTGGACACAGGAACAGCATCACATCAAGTTTTCCTAATCTTATGTTCAACATGCAGGAATTACCATTACTCCTGCTGTCGTGGTCAGCGGTTGCCTTTGCCAGCCCGAGAACCATTTCTGCTACGCCGATGGTCCCGATACTGCTTTCGTCCGGGATCGACTCCGGGCATGTGCACTCGCCGTCTAAGCTTTTTTGGCTGTGGAATACGGACTACCAACCGCATCGAACCTGACATCACGCCCAGAAAAGAACTTAAGCTGCTGCTTCCACCGACCTTGCTTCAGTGCATACGGGAACGACATCACATCAAGTATTCCTAAGCTACTGTTCAACATGCAGGTGTGTAAAACATTACCGCTATTTGCTAGGAAATCAGATGACGCCTTTCTGCTAGTGTTCCCATGTCCACAAATGTTAGGTGAAATTGTATTAGACTGTTTTTCAGTGGTATTGCTTTTGTTGCGCTCTGATCACATTGAAACAAATCCGGGACTAAGTACGTGCTCAGAAAATCATCTAGATATTGAGTCTCTGCCTGAAAACCCAACCGAGCAAATGCCTGTTCTTTTTAAATTGATGAAGGATATTCTCAATATTCTCTTGAATGGGAAGATATTCTCTTGAGTTGGTCAAGAGCTATCTGAAGTGCATGCTTCGGTCAACAACCTCGAAGCACGCAGTTTTCCACTCCAGTCACGACTTGATGACTCGGAAGATGGCTCACGGTGAAACAATCTTGTCTTCTATGGTTTTCTCGATTCAAAAGAAACTTGGCAGGAGATAGAAGCCATACTAACCTCTGAAATAAAGTCAGTTTCAAGTACCTTCACAGGCAGCACGATTGAGAGGGCACACAGGCTAGGTTCCTTTTCTCCTACCAAGTTCGACCCAATATTTGTCAAGCTCGCTGACTTCAAATCTAAACAACAAATTTTTTCGCTCCAAGGCCAATTAAAGCAAAGAAACATTGGTGTATCGGAATATTTCTCAGCAACCACCCGCCTCGCCCGCAAAAAGCTAACCGAATTTCGTAACAATCAACCTAATCTTGCATCCTTTAAACTTCGCTACAATAAGATGCTAGGTAACGGCAAGTGTTATATGTATATTACTAACCTCGTCGAAGAATCGCAATCACAAGCTTCTTATGCAGGCCGCGCTCGACATCAACCTACAAACCGTTCACAATAGGGAAACAAGAGGGGAAATGGTCTGTTACCTGCTTCTCCAACTAAGCTATCCTTCCTTTATTCAAACACAAGAAGCATTGCAAACAAGTCTGACTCCTTATCATCCGCGATAGATTCGTGCGACGCTCATGTGATTGCACACACCGAAACGTGGTTTCTTCAAATGTGCATGACAATGAATTGTTTGATAGTGTGCAAAGCTTTACTATTTATCGCTGTGATCGCACAGTGCGCCGAAGGTGAGGCGTGCTCTTAGCTATGTCAAAATGCCTTCTATCATCATGCATACAGATTAATCACGACATTGAAATAGCATGCGTTCTGCTAACAGTTCCTCACTTAAAATTTATCCTAGGTGCATGCTATCGGTCGCCTACATCTTCGGAAACGTTCATAAGTGAACTCCACGATTCCATAAACACGGTCGCTTCGCGCTATCCTTTCATGCCTCTGTTTCTCCTAGGCGAATTTAACCTGCCCAACTTAAATTGGAACACTGATCCACCAAGCTTATCACCTTTTTCAGCACAGGCCAAGAACTTCATAGTTATGTGTTCTGTTTTTGGCCTGTGTCAACTGGTGACCCAAGCTACAAGAATAACCAGTACCACTTCAAGTACCATTGACCTAATCTTGACCAACTCGCCTGATCTAGCCTCTGAAATCACTTATATGCCTGGTATCAGTGATCATTTTCTGCTTGCTTTTCACCTTAAAACGCCACCCCCAAAACAAACCAACGTGAAAAAACTCATAGTCGATTACAGTAATGCAAATTTCGATGCCAATAATGATGAACTGTCGAGCGTTCATTGCTTCCTTTTTTATCCAGTTCAGTGATCACTCTGTCTAATCGAACTGGGATATTTTTTCTGCAAAAGCAGACAAACTTACTAAGAAATACATTCCTAACCGAACCATCACTTTTAATCACCAGGCACCATGGTACAACACCTACATCAACCGCCTATCTAACCGTACAAAACGACTTTACAGATCAGCAAAACTAGCGCCTTCTGAAGGCCGTTGGGCGATTTACAAAGCAGCGCACAACGCTTACCTCACCGCCCTAAAATCCACTAAATTACATTTCCTTCCTCGAACTCTCCAAGATGTGCTTGCAAATAATGTACGTAAATTTTGGCACCTAATTAATCCTTCACCAAATAACAGCATACTTCTAGTAGATGACTTTGACAATCCAGTTCCTACTGACATGTGCGCCGATCTACTTATATACACTTCTAAAAAACAACTTTTCTCGAGTTGATAACGTCATCCAACCTCATGTGTAAAACTTCAATTTAATTGTGATGCCACAAATTTCCATTGATCAATCCAGTATCGCTAAACTCCTAGATAACTTGCCCATTCACTCATCCTCTGGCCATGACAATATTGGTACCAAACTTCTGAAAAGCACCGTAACTTACAGTTCAGTGATACTAACAAAAATCTTTCGACAGTCCTTAGATACATCAACAATTCCTACACGATGGAAAATCGGAAGGGTGGTCGCAATCGTCAAGTCTGTTAATAAACACTCCCCGAAAAATTATCGCCCTATTTCGCTCGCAAGCACTTCCTGTAAATTATTAGAACATGTAATTTTCACCAACCTCAATAACTTCCTTGAATCGAATTCTTTTTTTACACCAGCACAACATGGCTTTCGCAAACATTTTTCATGCGAAACACACCTCCTATACTTCACTCTCAAACTGCATTAGATATTAGACCGTTCATTATGTGCTGATTGCATTTTTTAAAACTTAAGTAAGGCTTTCGATAAAGTCTGTCACCCACTACTACTCTTCAAACTGAGCCTTAAATATAGACAATAGTTTACTCAAGTGGATTGAGTGATTCTTGTTTAACCATGTTCGCTACGTTACTGCTAACAATCACAGTTTGTCATCTGCTGTGGTCCACTCAGATGTAACGCAAGAGTAAGTTCTTGGTCCACTTTTGTTTCTAATTTATAATAATGACCTCACGTCTTCACTTTCTTCTAACATTCATCTAAAAAATTACGCAGATGACTGCATCATTTTTCGTGAAATAACCAGTAATAATGACAGTTTCAGCCTCCAATCTGACCTTAACACAGTAGCAGCTTGGTGCAGCACATGGCGAAAGGACTTAAACATCGGTAAATGTAAGGTAATGCGCGTAACTAGATCTGCTAACACCCCACCAAAATACTACATAAGCAACGTCCCGCTTGATCCAGTCTCCTCGTATAAATACCTGGGCATTCTTATAACATCTAACTTATCTTGGGCACCCCACATCGCATACATTACTAATAATGCTAATCGCATGTTAGGCTACATACGTCGTAACATTTCAAAAGCACCTTCTGCACTGAATCTTCTGTTGTACAAAACATTAATGCGTTCCAAACTTGAATATGCATCATTAGTGTGGGATACTTACCACGATAACCTGGTTACTTCACTTGAGCGCATACAGAATAACTCCGCCCGTTTCATACTTTCTAGCTACAATCGCATCGCCAGTATCAGTTCAATGAAATCCAGCCTAGGCCTTCCTTCTCTTGCATCCTGTCGGAAAATATCTCGTTTGAGTACATTTCACAAATTATTCCATCATTCCACCATACATAACCAATTCATCCTCAATCCTCAGTACATATCCCATCTCATCAACCATCGTCATAAAGTTGGAATCGCACCCTGCAACTCCCAGTGTATTTATCGATCACTAATACCTCGCACATCAGTTGATTGGAACCACCTTCCCGAAGACATCGTCACTACTACTAATAACAATAATTTCTGTCAAACTATACTCTGTATTCTATGAGCTAAACGTTACTCAAAATTGTATTATGTTCACCGTCGTTGAACAGCTACTATTGTAGAATCAGGAGTTTTTCTTTTCTTTACATTTTTAATTATATGTTTGTTGCATTGTTTATTCTCATGCTGTATTTTCTCTGCTGTACATTCTGCTGTTTTTATATGTATCTTCTATGCTGTATATTCTCAAGCTGTATTTTCCTTTTCCTTGTAAACTTTATTTCCACTCCCCTCTATAATGCCATATATGGCCCTGAGGGTAAATAAAATGAAAATGAATGAAATGAAGTAAGTGATTCATTTACGAATAATTGATTTTTCTAACGAAGCACCTGATCTTCCTCCTCTAGTTTTTTTACAACGATGCATATGTCACTGAATCCTCGAAAGTGAGAAAAATATCACAAAGCAGCTTGGGAAACACAGATGCGTCCTCATATGCTGTTCTAGCACCCTCCTCGGAGCATGCCACCTTCGCCATCACCTCCACGATACCGTCAAAACCAACCAGGAGAGCCACGTCTTGTCGTCCATCAGATCAAGTCGAGAGAGAGCGTCCGGCGCGCCACCACCAAGGCCGCCCTCCTGAGACAAGCTTCACCGTAATATACTGCACAAATACATGCGCGCATGGACCAACTATCTAGAAAAAGTTTATTTGTGGACTCTAGAGTCCTAGAGTCTAGTGTCTCTAGAGTCTAGTGGGCTCTAGAGTCTAGGGAGCTCTAGTCTTGAAAAGCTGAAGTTGACATGAGTTAGCATATTATGACAGTGCGACGTCACATGTTTAGCGCTTTTAAGACATCCGTATACTAAGCAAGCTCCTTATTCAACATAAATCATCATAACGATGCAACACATGGCTTAGATAATCAGAAAGAACACAGGATAGTGAAGTAATCGAGCGGACACAGGCCAGGACCACAAGTAAAACAGGGTTGATTCCCAAGACATGCTATCATCGTATTCTTTAGTATGATAAAACCTGTGCACATGCGCCGTGCAGAAGCGCCAGAAAACAGCTCCAGAATTAGCGCAATACAGCAGGTAGCACTGAAAATCGCAGCCAACTCTACATTGCAGTCCGTTGCGGCGTGTTGGCTTCTCCTATAGGAACTTCATTGAGAGCTGAGGCACACTGAAAGAAGTGGTCACCACCAGATCACGGATACCTTTCTCGGCATTTACGCAAGGTTGCGCACAGCTCTCTATATAACATGAAAGCTGCACCTACTTGGATATTCCTGTCATCTGGTCGGACGCCCTAAATAGACAAGTGCGTCAGTAACGACGCGTGCTGTGGAAGGCGTAAATGATGCAGAGATTTCCGGAGCGTGCGGTTAACATCGCTTATTTGCACGCAGTTCTGATACTCGGTGTGTGTTCAGTGCAATTACGCACTCTCACCTTCAAATTCTTTCGGGGCCTCGCTTGGTTTCATTAGGAACGAGGTCCGCATCGCAATGTGCTGCGATTCAGCGGCCTTGTAATGAGAAGCGCTCACCGTAGCGCAACGCAATTGCACCAATGCAACGGGACTGCTGTGCACTGGGCCACACTATTGGCAGGAGATAAGCTGAAGTGGGAAATACCGCTTTTGGCCCAGGAATCACTTCGACACAGTAGATTGCCCGTTACACAGAGCGGTGCGTAAATAGGCCTACTCCCGTGCTTCTTATATTTGTTGTAGAAACAGGGGTTAAATTGACAGAGCTATGTGTTCCTACAGTCTTCATTTTTTAATCTAATCAATAACAAGACGAGGTTTTAAGCTCTTTCGATGAGGAATCATAAACGTGAGGACATTTGTTTTGCGTGAAAGCGAGGCTTGAATTCAGAAAAGTGGTCTACCCAATACTAATTTGTAAGATACATTTTTCTGGGGGCAGTTCTGTTCACCTTACCGTTACCAAAGACGGCTGACTATAGCACACCTATTCAAAGTTAATAAATGAAACCAGACGTCATATTTATTGTAAACATTTACAGGATGTATTAAAAATTTGTCCAATACTCTTAAAAACTTACAGAAAGGAGGTATCTGCGTTCTCCTTGCGTTGTTGCGTTTCTGTGGCAGAATGCACCTTCAAATGTGCAGAAACTTTATTATTGTAGTTATTAAAAATTTTACAATAAACTTTTTAACCACTAGCGATAGCCGTTAAAGTAAAATTGGTATATTCAAGCCCTTCCTAAAAACAGTGCATAGCCACTTTAAAAATCTGGAAATGCGGCCACTGGCATAATCACCACGAAGCGATGCATTCTGGCAAATTTAGCTAGCGAAACTGAAACCGACTCTCCAAACAGTGCATCTACCACTCACTTCGACAACATCCTCAATAACGACACTGTTTTTTTTTGCATTGGGAAGAACAAAAAGCGAACGTTGATAAGAGGCCTTAATTGACGTTTTATAATGGCGAAGAAAACAGTGTCGTCTTTGAGGGCGTTGCGAAGTGAATGGTAGATGCGTTGTGTGGTGCGTCAGTTTCAGTTTCTCCAGCTAAATTATAAGCTCATTGCATCACTCAGCGGTGTTTACTGGAGGCCGCTTTTCATAAATTTCAAAGTGGCTATGAAATGTTCATCATGAAGGCTTGAATTTACTCTTTTGACTCGACTGGCTATCACCACTTGTTAAAGCGTTAATTGTTTTAATTTCTATATTTACTGCTGTAAATAATCTATGTACGCGTCTCAATATACCTTCTGCCACAGGAAAGGCAACGCCGCAAGTAGCACGCAGAGACCTCCTTTCTTTGATTTTGAAAGAATATTGTACACTTTTCTTAAAACACCCTATATTCTGTATACAAATGATTAAGCATTGAGTCCGGCAGCGTTTCGATGATGCTATATGGTGTTTCTTGGCACAATGGCCGTCGGTGGCCAAAGAGCGCCAGTATAAAAGGCTGTTGATGATGGCAATAGGTATGGTAACCCGCTTTATATGGGCCTAAATTTCCTCGTTGTGAAGGCGGGTAAAAAATTTATTAAAATCATGAGACTAACACGGAATATGTGCAGCGAATATCAGCGGCAAACGGATGTGATAATACTATGAAAGGATGAATAGTAGCATGGATACCTGCTCAAGCTATCATGGCTAATAACTGGCAGGCAGGTGCATTCTATCATGTAACTGCTGCAGCAACATCCTCCTTTCAGACGTCGTGTTGCAGGTTGCCTAGGTATATGACGTTAAAACTTTTTATATCCTTTAGAAATGTGAACAATTATGTAATTAAAAAAACGAATCCTTACCAATGAACATGGAAGGGTGTATAGAAAATTGCAGTCGGCGAGTTGATGAGAAATGCTTTTTCCTTATAGCGTCTAAGTCATCGCACTAGTGAGAATGTGGAAAACGATAAGTGGTTTTCCACATCACTCGCAACTCGGTTAGTCACCACCGGACAAAAGATGTGCATTTGTGCTGTGTGTGTGTCCAATTCTTAACCTGGTAAGTGTTATTTGTGTGCGGCGAGACCTCGAAACTGGCAACCACTTTTCAAGAGTTGGCTGGATGACATGTAGTTTATTTTCTGTTATTCTCTCCCATTATCGTTGCAGTAATCTCTGAGCTTTCGTTTCAGGAAGGGTTTGAGTTCTAGTGCCGGGACTGTTATGGATCTGTTGGTAGCGTTTCTGTGGACGGATGCTGTTAGCTGATCCGCCAACACATTCCCTTCAATTTCGCGATGACCTGTCACTCAGCATATCGCGACAAGTTGTTTAGGTGCGTAAATTGTGCACAGCAGTGAGCAAAGTAATACGATTGCAGTATTTTTGTGCCTTTTAAGAGTTTTCAGGAAGGAAGGAAAATAGAGGGAAAAGAAAGGCAAGAAGGTTAACCAGCCTATAGGCAGCCGGTTTGCTACCCTGCGCATGGGGGAGGGATGGGGGAGATGAAAGAAAGCAGAGAGGGAAGATAGAAACAGCACATTCGGCAGCACATGCGCGCACACTCAGTCATAGTCCAGTCTTGTCTTTCGCGGTGTGTGACATTGCTGTTACAGTCGCTTGTTCAAGTCGGTGTCGCGTAGGAATTTCAACAGAGCTTTCGTCGCCTTCTGTTGCAGTGTCTTCTCTCGGGCACTCCACAGAATAGTGTCCACAGACATTTGGCTGTTGTCGATGCGCGCAAATGCAGACGCCAGTGACTGTCTCTGGATTTCATACAATGGACAGTCACACAGGATGTGGTGTAGCGTCTCTTCGCAATGACAGGCATCGCAGAGAGCGTTGTCGGCCATTCCTATGACAAAGGAGTAAGATTTTGTAAATGCCACTCCTAGCCATACGCGATGAAATAGGGTGGCTTCTCTTCGGTCGAGTCCAGTGGGCATGCGGAGAGCCATCAAATAGGACAGGTGGTGTTGACGATTCGTATCGATGCTTGGTGGGCACCATAGTGAAAACGTGATTTCACGCGCAAGTCGTCGAAGATTACTGGCAGCATCAGTCCTCGAAAGTGGTATGGCTTCTTTTCGTGTTCCTTCAAGGGCTGCCCGCGCGGCAGTATCGGCATGTTCGTTCCCTATGATGCCGCAATGACTTGGCAGCCATTGAAGCGTCACATGATGCCCTTTCTCGAGTAAAGTGTGGAGAAGGCATCGAATGTCGAAAACAAGCTGTTCGTACGGGCCGCGACGCAGTGTTGAGAGCACAGATTGTAGGGCAGCCCTTGAGTCGCTGAAAATCGACCATTGTTGCGGTGGTTCCCGATTGACCACACAAAGTGCAGCGCGCAAAGCAGCTAGTTCCGCTGCTGTAGATGCCGTGGAGTGGTCAGTCCTAAAGCTCATGGTAACACCTCTTGCTGGGATAACTACTGCCCCTGACGAACACTGGTGGTTCGTGGAACCATCGGTGTATACATGTATGCTGTCTGAATATTTCTCGTGCAAAAGAAGAAGAGACAGTTGTTTCAGCACGGGTGACGAAAACTCAGATTTCCTCCGGATCCCTGATACACTAAGATGCACTGTGGGTCGAATAAGACACCAAGGTGGTATGGATGGTTTAGATGCATGAGTGAAGCCCGAGGGAAGTTTATCGTTGTATTTCACGATAATTTTGGCGAACAATGCTTGGCGCCTCTCTGAAGGCAACAGTGCAAGGTGATGGCCGGGGGCACGTGCGAAGTGTCGGATGTGCGTTCTCAGGACTTCTACAACAATGTGAGTTTGTATCGGATAGTCACCAGCAATTGCAATTGTTGCTTCTGTTGACGTACATCTGGGCAGACCGAGGCACACTCTCAGCGCTTGAGCTTGTACTGCCTGTAAAACACGAACATTGGTCTTGCGGATATTGCTAAGCACAGGCAAGCTATATCTGAGGAAACCGAGAAACAGGGCCCTGTAGAGCTCCATCATTGCGTCTACTGACATCCCCCACGTCTTTCCTGCCAGGAACTTGAACAGTTGAGAAACAGCGGTCAGGCGCTTCTTCATATAGGTCACATGCGGACTCCAACAGAGGTCCCTATCAATAATGATGCCCAGAAACCGGTGGGTTTTGGCGTAAGAAATCGGTCGCCCGCAGATTGAGATGACATAAGGGGTCATTGCTTTGCGAGTGAAAGCCACCAGCGCGCATTTTTCTGGTGATATGCTGAGACCTTGTTTGAACAAGTAGTTGGCAATCGTAGTTGCTGCTTTTTGAAGCCGGGAACGTATCTGAGGACGTGTGACTGCCGATGTCCAGACACAGATGTCGTCTGCGTATATTGATATTTTAATGGTGCTTGGCAAGTATTCAGCAAGGCCAATTAGTGCAAGATTGAATAGCGTCGGGCTAAGAACGCCGCCTTGAGGAACACCCCTGGAAGTATAGCGTCGCGTAGTTGGGCCATCTTCTGTTAACACAAAGAATGATCTTGCAGCCAGGTAACTCGAAATCCACCGAATGACTCGACCACCAAGGCCAACCACCGCAAGAGCACCCAAAATGGCTTCATGTAGTACATTATCATAGGCGCCTTTCACATCTAGAAACAAAGCTGCGGATAGTCGCTTACGGGATCTTTCGTGCTGAACGTACGAAACTAGATCAACGACATTGTCAATAGAAGAGCGGTCGCGTCGGAAACCAGCCATTGAATTCGGATAAATCTTGTAGTATTCAAGATACCACTCCAGGCGGCCTAGTATTATCCGTTCCATTATCTTCCCTACGCAGCTGGCCAGCGCTATTGGGCGGTATGAGGTTAGTTCGAGTGGGGATTTGCCCTGCTTTAAGATGGGTAACAAGCGGCTTACTTTCCAGTCATCAGGAACATTGCCATCCTGCCACGAGATGTTGTAGAGGCTCAACAGTTCTCTCCTTGCACCTTCCCCAAGGTTGCACAAAGCTCGGTACGGAATACCATCTGGGCCCGGAGAAGTTGAACGCCTGCAGAGAGCTAGTGCCGCCTCGAGCTCCTCCATTGTAAAAAGGAGGTCCATGTGGTAGTCACGGGAACGGGGGACGTCACCTCTCACTGGAGAATCTGGACGAGTGACTTGGTTGGCGATCTGCGCACAGAAATCTTCTGCGACATCGATGTCTGGCCTCATTTGAAATAGCGCGAGCGCTTTGAATGGAAAGCGCTGTTCCGTAGGGTGACGCAGACCTTGCACCGTTTTCCAAATGTGTGAGAGTGGCTTGCGAGGGTCTAGTGACTGGCAAAACGTTGTCCATCGTTCCGACGCTAATCTATCCATGCGACGCCGAATCTTCTTTTGCATCCTCCTGGCTGCCCTAAGATCGTGAATTGATTTTGTACGCCGATACCGACGCTCCGCCCGGCGTCGCAGTGCTCGGAGTCGCTCCAACTCTATATCAAAGTCGTTTCGTGTGGAAGATATCGTCACCGTGCGAGTGGCGTTTTGCATTGTGCTCTTAATTGTTTCCTCTAACCCAGATCGTAGGCCATCGCTGCAAGCATCTTCCATGTCAGATTTGAAGTTGGTCCATTGGACTGCTCGAATGGTCGTCCGTGGACCATAACTAGACAAGCCTTTGATGTTAAGGTAGATTGGAATGTGATCACTTCCTCGTGTCTCAACATCTGGAAACCACTTGACGTATCTCGCGAGGGAGTTGGAGACAAAAGCAAGGTCGAGACAGCTGCCGTATGTCACCCCTCGAAGAAAAGTGGGGCTGCCATCGTTCAGGAGAGTAAGGCCATAGTTGTAGGCGATGTTTGCTAACCTGCGTCCTCTTGCATTTGTCCGCGTACTTCCCCATGCGTGATTGTGCGCATTGAAATCACCTATGAGGACCCGTGGTGCAGGAAACACTCTCAAAATATCCGCTAATCTCCTGGAATCGAGATTACTTGACGGTGATATATAAACGCCTATGAGAGTAAACATGAGTTGGTTCTTTTTCACAGTGATGCAGACATACTAATTGTCATCGTGAGGTGCAACTGGTTGCACAACATACGTCAGTTCACGACGAACAAAGACGATGATTTTGCTGCACGCACCGTTCGTTGAAGACATGACAGCTTCGTACCCCGATAGTCTTATTGGTTTCGACAAATTGGGTTCACAAATGACGATAATTGGAAACACGTTGGTAAACACAAACTGACGAAAATCTGAAAGGCGTGATTTTAGTCCTCTGGCGTTCCATTGGATGACGGGTGCAGCCTTGACTTCTTTAAGAAATGTTGAGGTGTGAGTAGCCATCTTCCTAGTTGAGAGATTCAAGCACTGGGCTTAGGGCGTCCAATAGTCCAAGTGCGCTTCGAGCAGATGGTGTCTTCATGTCGACTAATATGGCTCGGATGGCTTCTATAAGGGAACGCAGCACCGAGATCACTTGACGATCAGTTTTAGGCAAATCTTCCATGGTTGGAGACGGCTCTTGTGTGGCCACAACCTGCACAGGTTTCTTGGCAGAAGAGCGCGTCGGGAGCGTGGGCCATTCCTCCAGAGAAGGAGGCTTCTCTGTTTCATTCGTAGAAGTGGTGGGCCCTTTCGCGGCGCTACTGGATGGAACCGCTACAGAGTGGGAAGGAGCGTCTCGGGAATGTGCCTTCTTTGAAGACTTTCGATGATGCCGACGTCGACGCCGACGCCGGACTACTTCGGCTGCCTCCCTGTGTGTTGAGTTGTCTCGGGCCATTTGTCTGAGAACCGCGCGCTCCTTTTGGATTCGAGGGCAGTCTTTCGACGAGGCAGCATGAGGACCACTGCAGTTGGCGCACTTCAGAGTAGTCGCCCGACAGGCGTCTTCAGCATGAGATTCAGCGCAGCGGGGACACAGTCGTAAGTTGGGGCATACGCCCTTGACGTGTCCTAGCCTGAAGCACTGATGACATTGAAGTGGCTTTGGGATGAATGGTCGAACCGGATGTCGAAAATGTCCAACTTTAACGTGGGACGGTATGCAATCTCCCTTGAAGACACTTTTACGCAGCGCGTATTTCCAAGGCGCCGCACTTGCGTAATGACAGTTCCCTCGTTTGCAGGCTTGATGAGGGTAGACAAGTCAGCATTAGGAATGGCAGTGTCGATGTCATAAATTACACCGGCAATTGATTTGTCATCCATCGGGATAAAGGGGCGCATTTTAATGCCACCTAGCTCAGTCATTTGCTGCAGCTGTCCTAGCGCACTCACATCGTGCACGTCTATGGCGAGAATGTTCTTCCTTGGGTTTACTCGTACGTCTTTAATTTGATGTGGCACCGCACATTCGAGAGCAACCGAAAGGGCTTGCCTGTTCAGGAGCCGTAGGTTGCTTGATGGATCTTCGGGCATGAAGATGATGACGTGCGGCCAGCGCGCAGGCCTTGAATGCACAGTCGCTGTGCTTGCAGGAGCTGATGCTGCTGTATTCGCAGTCCTTCTCTTTGCCCTCTTACCCCGGACAGGTATGAAGCTGCCATCGGATGTGTCGTCTTCCGACATAGAATAGAGATCGGTGTCCTCAGTGTCACTGGGAGAGCCAGCTCGCTTCCTTGTGGCTGACGGGTGTGAGGACCTGTGACCAGGCGGGCCTCTGCCATGCTCCATGTCCATCACCGCAAGACGGAGAGGCGAGGCACCTCAAAAGACCGATGATTTCACTAAAATGAAACAGAGCGCTGAAACAAGCGTTCTTCTAAAGAGACACTTCTTCTTCTTCTTCCAAAGAGTTTTCAGAGTTTTTACAACGCTTAAGGAGTACGTGCATATAACAGCGTGGTGTATGCTCATTTTCTTATTATGTTCAGCCGAAGCCAATAGCGCGTGGTCTTCTGCTGTACGAATGCTCTAGTTACAAAATATATGAAGGAAACGTAGCATCTCTGCATATAAAGGGGCCACCTATTTGATTAAGTTGAAAGGCTTTTTACAGGACTTGTCCTGCCCGAAATGCACTTGTGTAAAGACGAATGCCAAGATGGTGGATGGAATCCAGCATTTTGAGTATCCTCGGTCTTGCAGACTCAAAAACTATGGCGATGTAGTCTAGGCGTGTGTGTATGCGACTTTTGTAGAGGTTCGTAAGGCATATGGGATCACTTCCCCATGATGTGCACAACATAACCTTCAAAACCTTCATAGTTTTGAGGCAATTGTCTCTCAGGCATTTCTTGTGTTGTATAAAAGTTAGTTTCGTGTCTAAAATTATGCCTAAAAACTTGTGCTCTTTTTGTACAGGCAACGGATGGCCCTGCAAATATATATTTGGATAAGGGTACAGGCCTCTTTTCCTAGAAAAAAATTACGCAAGTGTTTTTTTGTGGATTGAGGCTGAAACTATTTTCATCGACCCAGTTCAACACTTTGTTAGGCGCAAGTTGAACTTGCCGTTCACACACTGCGAGGTTGGAGGATCTAAAACCAATTTGTCCATCATCTACATAGGTTGAATAGAAAATATTGCATGGGATACACAAACGAAAGGAGTTCATTTTTAATATACAAAGTGTGCAGCTTAGCATAGCATCCATTGGCACTGAGGCCTCTTGGACAAATGGACGTGACAGGGCGTTGCCAACACAAACACGGAATGTTCTGTTCGACAAGTACTTTGTATTATATCTAACATTTTCCCACGCACACCCATTTCTGAGAGCTCTATCAATATGTCGAACCGGCTTGTCGAAACATATGCGATATGTTTCGATATGCGAAACATATCGAAACATATGCTTCCTGTCGGCAAGTAGCACGCTGTGAAGTGCTCAACAGCTTCATTCACAATTAAGCCTGAGAGGTTGGTCTAACTTAAACAAGTTAGCTTATGGAACTGTTGCTAATCTGCTTTATCTGTGAGTCATCTTGGAACATGTGCAGGAAATTGATTTCTTAATGACGTGCTAAAAACTACAAAAAATTGGTCAGTTGAAAAAGGATTATTGATTACATTCCAATGAAGTAGAGGCAGAAGCGATGGGGACGTGATACTAAGATCTATGGATGAGTAGGTTTTGTTGGTGAAGTTAAAGTATGTTGGATCTTTCTTATTCAATAGACAGGCACCGGAACAAAAAAAATAAACTGTTCAATAAGATGACCTCGCGCAACACAGCGAGAATATCCCTGTAGACCACTATGAGCAATAAGGTCCTGTAGGACCCAATAAAGTTCTAGTAGTTCATCTATAAAAGACTGGAATGCATGCTTGTCAAGATTCTGATGTGGAGGAATGTAGAGATAGCAGATGGTGACGAGTTTGTTCATAACAACTGCTCAAATAGTCACAAGTGTTGTTTTTGTGGTAGATGTGTACATGCTGTTTCTAAATTAACAATAATGGCTACGCCGCTGGATGACGCCACCGCCTGATCTCTGTCCTTTCTAAATATGACATAATGACGCAAAAAATTGGTGCTCTTAGGTTTTAAGTGCGTTTTTCGTACGCGCAGCCCTTTGGGTGAATGATTGTGTAAGAGTTCTTGGATATCATCGAGGATTCTAAGAAGTCCTCTGACATCCCATTGTATAATTTGTGTTTCCATATCGAGAGTAAAATAATGATGTGTGTACAAAATGCGAGTGATTGTTGTCTGAAAAAAAAGTGATTTATTTAACAAGTCCTTTGCGAGGCCCTGTAATCAACGTTTTGTCTTTTTGAAGTGGTCGAGGGGCTCTCGACACTCCTTTGGCGCTGTTTGCACCGTTGGACAGGAAGTGCCCATCGCATCTGCCGATGCGACGCACAGTGGCTCTATCGGGCATTTTTTACGCAAAGTTGGCTTCGTCAGGGCTGACGAAGCCTTCGGCCTCACCAGGGCACAGTTTGAGTGGACCTCTTAGTCTGCTACTTCGCCACCCTGGATGCTGCCCAGGCATGCAGCGGCGGCTGGTGTGGTTTCTTCGACAGAAGGCAGGGCAGCGGTGGTTGGCTGCTTTTACCGTAGGGGCAAGAGGCGGGGGTGCCAGTACGCTGTACCTAGCTGAGCCAGACACCTGAAGCAGTTGTGATGCTGCCTTCCGTTGCACCACTTCGGTGAATGATGCTTTGCTTGCATAATATGGAGAAAGAAGTTGCCTTGCTTCGCGAAAAGTGATATTTTGTTTAAATTGGTCGGTTATTATTTATTTTTCTATTTTCCACGTACTAGAGGACCTAGAATATGCGGGATCGTCACCGCCGCAGTTAGTGCAGTGTACCTCGGCAGTGCAGCGATCATCCGCGAAGTGTGCCGTGGTACCACACTTCACACAGGTCAGATGTTCTAGACAAATCTGGGAAGCATGGGCAAATCTTTGGCATTTAAAACACCGCCGCGGATTTTGTAGGGTCGCACAGGTAGTTTCAGGTAGCGCGTCACTATTTTGTCTGGAAGTGTGAAGCACCCGAAGGTCACAACTGTGTTCTTAGTTCGTATATTTTTGTTTTTATTCCTGATTACAATACTCTGTACATTTACGACATATTAATCCTTCCAGCCAGTCAGAAGTTCATCATCGGTTAGATCTATTAGGTCCTCGTCTGACGCAACGCCCATGACGGTGTTCATCGTTCCATGAGGAGGGATGGTTACAGGCTTGTCCCCAAATGCTACTAACTGTGCTAGTTTCTGAAACTACACGTGTCTTGTCTTTAATCTCTACCAGAAGATCCCCTCAGGCCATTTTGTTGGCTCTATAGCCACTTTTGATGGTTTCTGTGAGGCATCGGGATAAGAGAATTGTGGAAATGTTCAGGGCATTTTTGTCGGAGCTCTCGCAGTGAATGACGTGGTATGCATTGAAAAACAAGAAGAACGTCCAGGTTTTAAGTAAGAGCCTCCGGCAAAGTGCGAAGACTTCTAAAGATAAGCTTTATAACTGAACGTTAAAACAATTTCTGAAAGAATTCCCAGACAAATTTTGGAGATACGTGTATCCTTCGACCAGGCCGAGTAGTATGTCTAATCATAGAAGTATCAAGGTTTAGGCAGAGGCGTTTCATTCCTTCTTCTCGCCAGTTTTTATGATCGATGATGGTACTGTACCCTACATCAGCGATTACTTAGTTATAATTCCTATCCAGAATATAGGCATCACTGACGAGGGCGTTCTAAACCTCTTGCTTCATATAAATACCAAAAAAGCCCTTGTCCTGACAATATTCCCAATTAATTTCTTTATAGATATGCCGAATGTTCATCAAGATTTCTAACATTATTTTTCAATTATCTATTAGTAGCGGCTCTTTTCCCAGTGCTTGAAAACGTGAAAAAATTGTGTTCATACACAAAGGCGGTTCCGCATCTCACGCTAGCAACTACCGACCTATACCGCTTAGAAGCAGCGGTTCAAAAATATTAGAGCGCATTGGATCAAAGCACTTGCTAACCTATCTCGATGAACATAATTTTCCTGTCATCATGATTTTAGGAAAGGGTTATCCACCGTTACTCAGCTTATTGAGCTTGTACACGACTTATCTAGCACTGTTAATACCTGTGGTCAAACTGACACAATATTTTTAGACTTCGCAAAGGCTTTCGATAAGGTGTCGCACAATAGGCTCTTACTTAAAATCAATAGTACCTTTAAAAATTCTGCCCTCACCCAGTGGTTCAGTTCCTCTCTTGCACGCCGAGAACAATATGTCCAACTAGGGCACCACCAATCTGGTTTATCGCCAGTGGTATCTAGGGTGCCCCAGGGTATTGTCTTGTGGCCCCTCTTGTTCCTGGTGTTTATAAACGATCTGCCAAAAAATATTACTTCCGAAATAAGATTCTTTGCTGACGATTGCATACTATACAAAAATGTACAGTCACGGAGCGACCAGGTCGAACTTAATCTTCACTTAGAGAGAAATAAAAACTGGTGTGATCGGTGGCAAATGCAGCTTAACCTAACAAAAACTGTTTTTATGTTCATTTATAAAAAAAGAACATTCTTAGTTATCTGTAGAGTGTTAACGGTCACGAACTTGCTCAGGCTAAGCAATATAAGTAACTAGGTCTTATATTTACACCCGACTTGCATTGGAATCTTCATGTTGAGGAACTCTGTTCCAAAGCTAACAAGGTGTTATGGGGCCTGAGACGTAAGCTCCACTGTGCCTCTCCCGAAGTTAAAACTTTAGCGTAAAAAACTCTGCTAAGACCCATAATCGAATATGCTAAAGTAGTGTGGGATCCCTATACCCAATCTAACTGTTTGAAACTCGACAAAAGACAGCAACTTAGTTCTAGGTTTATATTTATTAAATACCGTCGTTTCCATTCACCTACCAAATTATGCAAATTTGCAGAGCTCTTACCTCTGGAAAAACGCATCGAATATGAAAGGCTCGAATTTCTTTTCATAATAGTTCATGATCACGTAAACATAAGCTACGGCAGGGGCTTTGAAATCAAAACACAAGAAACGTCAAGACACAGACACAGTAAGTACATACCGCCCCCCAAAGTTCATAACGACTGTTTCAGGTACAGCTTCTTCCCCAGGGCGATTAAGCAGTGGAATTTGTTACCAGATTCAGTTGTGAAAATGAAATCGCTTACTGACTTTTTGGAAACAATAAAACATATAGTGCACTTTGATACCATGCGCTAAGACTGTGAATATGTGTGAATTACGTGCTTTGTAACTAGGATATGATATTTATTATGTGTTTTATTATGAGCAAAATATGATGTGTATTTTGGCAGTGATGCGCTTTTTTCTTATTTTTCACTAACTTGTCTGTTTAAACTATATGCTTAGCCATTATGATACATTTGTTGTATCTGCTCTGAAATGATGTGTTCCAGTAGTGAACGTTGTTTTTATGTTTCTCTTATGCACAACTCTGTTTTTAGGGGCGAAGCTCCTTATGGCGTGGCTTGGGCGTCTCTCGTATGTAACCACCAGTGGCACATAACCGAAATAGGTATAACACTTGACCTCCAAGGTGGTGCCAGTGAGAGATTTCTTCTGTGCGTTGTTTAACAATAAAAAATAATGCTCAATGTACATGCCAATGGCTGCTAATGGGGAATGAGAGACATGAGCATTCGGCTTTCAGTCAACGCGCACGCTGCGATCCCCATTAGCAGCCATTGGCATGTACATTGAGCACTATCGGACAAGAAAGGGATGCTACATTATACTCGCTGGGTGTAACCTCCTTAGCTTTAGAAAGGTTTAGCGAGCGTTGAGCCGCAGTGCCATGAATACAATGAACTTGTATATACCATGAATGAACTCAAGGTGGTTAAAATGAGAAGTAGATACGAAGCCCAAGCCGTAAGAAAGTAAAAGCCGAATTCTCCTGTCTCTCATTTCTCATTAGCAGCCATTGGCGTGTAAATTGAGCCCTATCTGACAGGGAAAGGTTGCTACGTTATACTCGCTGGGCGTAACCTCCTTGGTTTTCGAAAGGTTTAGCGAGCGTTTGGTCGCAGTGCCATGAATAGAGTGAACTAGAATATACCATGAACTCGAGGTGGTTAAAGGTGGGAAGTGGACCCAAAGCGCAGGCCATAAGAAAGTGTGCATGTGCCACCTCTCGTTTAGTCCTTGGAATGTCCGCTGGATGGCGGTGCTTCTATATGGGGAATATATGATACAAAGATGCGAGATGGTGGGACTTGGAGTGTTGAATAGATGAACGAACGGACACACAAACAGATGCATGGATGGACGCATGAACGGACGCAGGGGCGGATGCATGAAAGAACGCAGGGACGGGCGAACAAATAGACGCATGGACGGTCACACAGACGGACGCATGGACGGACGAATGCTTCGCCCCACTCTCCATCATTCACTCCGTGGATATGCTGCCATTTTTTATGAGTCAACTTCACTCCTGTAATAGCCCGCAAAGGGCTGACAGTATCAATGAATAAAATGAAATGAACTGAGAATTCGGGGAACAGGTCTTCTTTAGAAAAATTCTGTGAATTCGTATTGGTGCGCCACCTTCTCAGGGGGTGATCATTGAAGAAAGGGTTTCATGATACTATAGAAAAGAACGGTTCGTTCGGTAATGACACCTATCGCCCACCACGAAGCCCAACACGGGGAAGTGGCAGATCATGTGAAGTCTGCTCAACGCCAGTGGTACGCCACTACTATAACCGAATATTGCTTATCCTAGGTCACGTATTGACAGAGAGTTAATCCTTAGCGCCAGAAAAAGTGGAAGTAAGCAGAAAAGAGAAGTAAACAGGACAGATAAAAAGCAAGAGGTAAAGACGAAGGAGTAGGAAGAGAGAGATAAAAAAGGCGACTGCCGATTTCCTCTGGATGGGTCAGTCCAGGGGTGCTGTCTACGTGAAGCCGGGGCCAAAGGGCTGTGATGTCTCTGCCGGGAGGCCTTAAAGGTCCAATAACCCGGCATTGGCTCAATATCTAGGATCCCTTTTCCCCAGACACGGCTCAGCCGCGCATAGCTAGGCGTTGTGGGGGAGTCGAAACCCCCTCCCCCCGTCAACTCGGGTCCATGGTGTCGCAACACACCAAACAGCGTTTTAATGAATATGAGCACATGTTGCAAACACAGTTCCGATACATAGTAATTAGAAGGCTTCCTCGGGTAGAGAAAAGTCGCTGTGCTTGCAGGAGCTGATGCTGCTGTATTCGCAGTCCTTCTCTTTGCCCTCTTACCCCGGACAGGTATGAAGCTGCCATCGGATGTGTCGTCTTCCGACATAGAATAGAGATCGGTGTCCTCAGTGTCACTGGGAGAGCCAGCTCGCTTCCTTGTGGCTGACGGGTGTGAGGACCTGTGACCAGGCGGGCCTCTGCCATGCTCCATGTCCATCACCGCAAGACGGAGAGGCGAGGCACCTCAAAAGACCGATGATTTCACTAAAATGAAACAGAGCGCTGAAACAAGCGTTCTTCTAAAGAGACACTTCTTCTTCTTCTTCCAAAGAGTTTTCAGAGTTTTTACAACGCTTAAGGAGTCCGTGCATATAACAGCGTGGTGTATGCTCATTTTCTTATTATGTTCAGCCGAAGCCAATAGCGCGTGGTCTTCTGCTGTACGAATGCTCTAGTTACAAAATATATGAAGGAAACGTAGCATCTCTGCATATAAAGGGGCCACCTATTTGATTAAGTTGAAAGGCTTTTTACAGGACTTGTCCTGCCCGAAATGCACTTGTGTAAAGACGAATGCCAAGATGGTGGATGGAATCCAGCATTTTGAGTATCCTCGGTCTTGCAGACTCAAAAACTATGGCGATGTAGTCTAGGCGTGTGTGTATGCGACTTTTGTAGAGGTTCGTAAGGCATATGGGATCACTTCCCCATGATGTGCACAACATAACCTTCAAAACCTTCATAGTTTTGAGGCAATTGTCTCTCAGGCATTTCTTGTGTTGTATAAAAGTTAGTTTCGTGTCTAAAATTATGCCTAAAAACTTGTGCTCTTTTTGTACAGGCAGCGGATGGCCCTGCAAATATATATTTGGATAAGGGTACAGGCCTCTTTTCCTAGAAAAAAATTACGCAAGTGTTTTTTTGTGGATTGAGGCTGAAACTATTTTCATCAACCCAGTTCAACACTTTGTTAGGCGCATGTTGAACTTGCCGTTCACACATTGCGAGGTTGGAGGATCTAAAACCAATTTGTCCATCATCTACATAGGTTGAATAGAAAATATTGCATGGGATACACAAACGAAAGGAGTTCATTTTTAATATACAAAGTGTGCAGCTTAGCATAGCATCCATTGGAACTGAGGCCTCTTGGACAAATGGACGTGACAGGGCGTTGCCAACACAAACACGGAATGTTCTGTTCGACAAGTACTTTGTATTATATCTAACATTTTCCCACGCACACCCATTTCTGAGAGCTCCATCAATATGTCGAACCGGCTTGTCGAAACATATGCGATATGTTTCGATATGCGAAACATATCGAAACATATGCTTCCTGTCGGCAAGTAGCACGCTGTGAAGTGCTCAACAGCTTCATTCACACTTAAGCCTGAGAGGTTGGTCTAACTTAAACAAGTTAGCTTATGGAACTGTTGCTAATCTGCTTTATCTGTGAGTCATCTTGGAACATGTGCAGGAAATTGATTTCTTAATGACGTGCTAAAAACTACAAAAAATTGGTCAGTTGAAAAAGGATTATTGATTACATTCCAATGAAGTAGAGGCAGAAGCGATGGGGACGTGATACTAAGATCTATGGATGAGTAGGTTTTGTTGGTGAAGTTAAAGTATGTTGGACCTTTCTTATTCAATAGACAGGCACCGGAACAAAAAAAATAAACTGTTCAATAAGATGACCTCGCGCACCACAGCGAGAATATCCCTGTAGACCACTATGAGCAATAAGGTCCTGTAGGACCCAATAAAGTTCTAGTAGTTCATCTATAAAAGACTGGAATGCATGCTTGTCAAGATTCTGATGTGGAGGAATGTAGAGATAGCAGATGGTGACGAGTTTGTTCATAACAACTGCTCAAATAGCCACTGTCACAAGTGTTGTTTTTGTGGTAGATGTGTACATGCTGTTTCTAAATTAACAATAATGGCTACGCCGCTGGATGACGCCACCGCCTGATCTCTGTCCTTTCTAAATATGACATAATGACGCAAAAAATTGGTGCTCTTAGGTTTTAAGTGCGTTTTTCGTACGCGCAGCCCTTTGGATGAATGATTGTGTAAGAGTTCTTGGATATCATCGAGGATTCTAAGAAGTCCTCTGACATCCCATTGTATAATTTGTGTTTCCATATCGAGAGTAAAATAATGATGTGTGTACAAAATGCGAGTGATTGTTGTCTGAAAAAAAAGTGATTTATTTAACAAGTCCTTTGCGAGGGCCTGTAATCAACGTTTTGTCTTTTTGAAGTGGTCGAGGGGCTCTCGACACTCCTTTGGCGCTGTTTGCACCGTTGGACAGGAAGTGCCTATCGCATCTGCCGATGCGACGCACAGTGGCTCTATCGGGCATTTTTTACGCAAAGTTGGCTTCGTCAGGGCTGACGAAGCCTTCGGCCTCACCAGGGCACAGTTTGAGTGGACCTCTTAGTCTGCTACTTCGCCACCCTGGATGCTGCCCAGGCATGCAGCGGCGGCTGGTGTGGTTTCTTCGACAGAAGGCAGGGCAGCGGTGGTTGGCTGCTTTTACCGTAGGGGCAAGAGGCGGGGGTGCCAGTACGCTGTACCTAGCTGAGCCAGACACCTGAAGCAGTTGTGATGCTGCCTTCCGTTGCACCACTTCGGTGAATGATGCTTTGCTTGCATAATATGGAAGAAAGAAGTTGCCTTGCTTCGCGAAAAGTGATATTTTGTTTAAATTGGTCGGTTATTATTTATTTTTCTATTTTCCACGTACTAGAGGACCTAGAATATGCGGGATCGTCACCACCGCAGTTAGTGCAGTGTACCTCGGCAGTGCAGCGATCATCCGCGAAGTGTGCCGTGGTACCACACTTCACACAGGTCAGATGTTCTAGACAAATCTGGGAAGCATGGGCAAATCTTTGGCATTTAAAACACCGCCGCGGATTTTGTAGGGTCGCACAGGTAGTTTCAGGTAGCGCGTCACTATTTTGTCTGGAAGTGTGAAGCACCCGAAGGTCACAACTGTGTTCTTAGTTCGTATATTTTTGTTTTTATTCCTGATTACAATACTCTGTACATTTACGATATATTAATCCTTCCAGCCAGTCAGAAGTTCATCATCGGTTAGATCTATTAGGTCCTCGTCTGACGCAACGCCCATGACGGTGTTCATCGTTCCATGAGGAGGGATGGTTACAGGCTTGTCCCCAAATGCTACTAACTGTGCTAGTTTCTGAAACTACACGTGTCTTGTCTTTAATCTCTACCAGAAGATCCCCTCAGGCCATTTTGTTGGCTCTATAGCCACTTTTGATGGTTTCTGTGAGGCATCGGGATAAGAGAATTGTGGAAATGTTCAGAGCATTTTTGTCGGAGCTCTCGCAGTGAATGACGTGGTATGCATTGAAAAACAAGAAGAACGTCCAGGTTTTAAGTAAGAGCCTCCGGCAAAGTGCGAAGACTTCTAAAGATAAGCTTTATAACTGAACGTTAAAACAATTTCTGAAAGAATTCCCAGACAAATTTTGGAGATACGTGTATCCTTCGACCAGGCCGAGTATTATGTCTAATCATAGAAGTATCAAGGTTTAGGCAGAGGCGTTTCATTCCTTCTTCTCGCCAGTTTTTATGATCGATGATGGTACTGTACCCTACATCAGCGATTACTTAGTTATAATTCCTATCCAGAATATAGGCATCACTGACGAGGGCGTTCTATACCTCTTGCTTCATATAAATACCAAAAAAGCCCTGGTCCTGACAATATTCCCAATTAATTTCTTTATAGATATGCCGAATGTTCATCAAGATTTCTAACATTATTTTTTCAATTATATATTAGTAGCGGCTCTTTTCCCAGTGCTTGAAAACGTGAAAAAATTGTGTTCATACACAAAGGCGGTTCCGCATCTCACGCTAGCAACTACCGACCTATACCGCTTAGAAGCAGCGGTTCAAAAATATTAGAGCGCATTGGATCAAAGCACTTGCTAACCTATCTCGATGAACATAATTTTCCTGTCATCATGATTTTAGGAAAGGGTTATCCACCGTTACTCAGCTTATTGAGCTTGTACACGACTTATCTAGCACTGTTAATACCTGTGGTCAAACTGACACAATATTTTTAGACTTCGCAAAGGCTTTCGATAAGGTGTCGCACAATAGGCTCTTACTTAAAATCAATAGTACCTTTAAAAATTCTGCCCTCACCCAGTGGTTCAGTTCCTCTCTTGCACGCCGAGAACAATATGTCCAACTAGGGCACCACCAATCTGGTTTATCGCCAGTGGTATCTAGGGTGCCCCAGGGTATTGTCTTGTGGCCCCTCTTGTTCCTGGTGTTTATAAACGATCTGCCAAAAATATTACTTCCGAAATAAGATTCTTTGCTGACGATTGCATACTATACAAAAATGTACAGTCACGGAGCGACCAGGTCGAACTTAATCTTCACTTAGAGAGAAATAAAAACTGGTGTGATCGGTGGCAAATGCAGCTTAACCTAACAAAAACTGTTTTTATGTTCATTTATAAAAAAAGAACATTCTTAGTTATCTGTAGAGTGTTAACGGTCACGAACTTGCTCAGGCTAAGCAATATAAGTACCTAGGTCTTATATTTACACCCGACTTGCATTGGAATCTTCATGTTGAGGAACTCTGTTCCAAAGCTAACAAGGTGTTATGGGGCCTGAGACGTAAGCTCCACTGTGCCTCTCCCGAAGTTAAAACTTTAGCGTAAAAAACTCTGCTAAGACCCATAATCGAATATGCTAAAGTAGTGTGGGATCCCTATACCCAATCTAACTGTTTGAAACTCGACAAAAGACAGCAACTTAGTTCTAGGTTTATATTTATTAAATACCGTCGTTTCCATTCACCTACCAAATTATGCAAATTTGCAGAGCTCTTACCTCTGGAAAAACGCATCGAATATGAAAGGCTCGAATTCCTTTTCATAATAGTTCATGATCACGTAAACATAAGCTACGGCAGGGGCTTTGAAATCAAAACACAAGAAACGTCAAGACACAGACACAGTAAGTACATACCGCCCCCCAAAGTTCATAACGACTGTTTCAGGTACAGCTTCTTCCCCAGGGCGATTAAGCAGTGGAATTTGTTACCAGATTCAGTTGTGAAAATGAAATCGCTTACTGACTTTTTGGAAACAATAAAACATATAGTGCACTTTGATACCATGCGCTAAGACTGTGAATATGTGTGAATTACGTGCTTTGTAACTAGGATGTGATATTTATTATGTGTTTTATTATGAGCAAAATATGATGTGTATTTTGGCAGTGATGCGCTTTTTTCTTATTTTTCACTAACTTGTCTGTTTAAACTATATGCTTAGCCATTATGATACATTTGTTGTATCTGCTCTGAAATGATGTGTTCCAGTAGTGAACGTTGTTTTTATGTTTCTCTTATGCACAACTCTGTTTTTAGGGGCGAAGCTCCTTATGGCGTGGCTTGGGCGTCTCTCGTATGTAACCACCAGTGGCACATAACCGAAATAGGTATAACACTTGACCTCCAAGGTGGTGCCAGTGAGAGATTTCTTCTGTGCGTTGTTTAACAATAAAAAATAATGCTCAATGTACATGCCAATGGCTGCTAATGGGGAATGAGAGACATGAGCATTCGGCTTTCAGTCAACGCGCACGCTGCGATCCCCATTAGCAGCCATTGGCATGTACATTGAGCACTATCGGACAAGAAAGGGATGCTACATTATACTCGCTGGGTGTAACCTCCTTAGCTTTAGAAAGGTTTAGCGAGCGTTGAGCCGCAGTGCCATGAATACAATGAACTTGTATATACCATGAATGAACTCAAGGTGGTTAAAAATGAGAAGTAGATACGAAGCGCAAGCCGTAAGAAAGTAAAAGCCGAATTCTCCTGTCTCTCATTTCTCATTAGCAGCCATTGGCGTGTAAATTGAGCCCTATCTGACAGGGAAAGGTTGCTACGTTATACTCGCTGGGCGTAACCTCCTTGGTTTTCGAAAGGTTTAGCGAGCGTTTGGTCGCAGTGCCATGAATAGAGTGAACTAGAATATACCATGAACTCGAGGTGGTTAAAGGTGGGAAGTGGACCCAAAGCGCAGGCCATAAGAAAGTGTGCATGTGCCACCTCTCGTTTAGTCCTTGGAATGTCCGCTGGATGGCGGTGCTTCTATATGGGGAATATATGATACAAAGATGCGAGATGGTGGGACTTGGAGTGTTGAATAGATGAACGAACGGACACACAAACAGATGCATGGATGGACGCATGAACGGACGCAGGGGCGGATGCATGAAAGAACGCAGGGACGGGCGAACAAATAGACGCATGGACGGTCACACAGACGGACGCATGGACGGACGAATGCTTCGCCCCACTCTCCATCATTCACTCCGTGGATATGCTGCCATTTTTTATGAGTCAACTTCACTCCTGTAATAGCCCGCAAAGGGCTGACAGTATCAATGAATAAAATGAAATGAACTGAGAATTCGGGGAACAGGTCTTCTTTAGAAAAATTCTGTGAATTCGTATTGGTGCGCCACCTTCTCAGGGGGTGATCATTGAAGAAAGGGTTTCATGATACTATAGAAAAGAACGGTTCGTTCGGTAATGACACCTATCGCCCACCACGAAGCCCAACACGGGGAAGTGGCAGATCATGTGAAGTCTGCTCAACGCCAGTGGTACGCCACTACTATAACCGAATATTGCTTATCCTAGGTCACGTATTGACAGAGAGTTAATCCTTAGCGCCAGAAAAAGTGGAAGTAAGCAGAAAAGAGAAGTAAACAGGACAGATAAAAAGCAAGAGGTAAAGACGAAGGAGTAGGAAGAGAGAGATAAAAAAGGCGACTGCCGATTTCCTCTGGATGGGTCAGTCCAGGGGTGCTGTCTACGTGAAGCCGGGGCCAAAGGGCTGTGATGTCTCTGCCGGGAGGCCTTAAAGGTCCAATAACCCGGCATTGGCTCAATATCTAGGATCCCTTTTCCCCAGACACGGCTCAGCCGCGCATAGCTAGGCGTTGTGGGGGAGTCGAAACCCCCTCCCCCCGTCAACTCGGGTCCATGGTGTCGCAACACACCAAACAGCGTTTTAATGAATATGAGCACATGTTGCAAACACAGTTCCGATACATAGTAATTAGAAGGCTTCCTCGGGTAGAGAAAAGTTCATAAACTTGACGGCGGATGTTTTTCTCAAGTTTTTGATTTTTTATGGAAAGTCGCAAGCCGGTAATACATTTTGCCTCGAGAATTCATTGTAGGTTTGAAATAAAGACGTCTTTCTGATCAGAATATTGCGGTAAGTATTCTGCATTAAATTATAACGTTGCAATTCCAAATCAAAGCTACTCGTTGTGTGCTACGGCACCAAATGAAATAGCATCAAGGTTCTTAATTTGTTTATTTGTGGATACAGTAAGACAGGCTGATGTTGTGTATCGAACATGCATGTATTTTAAACACAAATACGCGTAGTGCAATATCTACGTTTCTGCAAAGCGCCCTTTAGGCGGTACACAGCTGAGGATTGGCATACATTGGCATACGACCTCTGTATTACCCGCTGACGGCAGTTTTTAGAGCCAAATACTAAACAGATTATCAACCTTAATGCTGTTACAAAATAAAAAAAGTACCTAATACATTTGTGAAGCACATGGCTTTAATTTAACTGATTTCAATGGATCAATGTTATTCAAGAATTTTGGATACAACACAACGTAGTGAAGTAATAAATTCGGAGGTCTCATATTTTCAAGATCTGCTGGGGGACCTCCTAATACTAAAACATATGTAACGTAAGTGCCGTGGGCAACATGAGAAAAATACACGCATAATGCTCACAGGAAAGAGAAAGGATCGCTATATAATAAATCAAAGGAAAAATTGAAAGAAAAAGAAAGTAACAATCAACAATAGGCTGACATAGTAAATTATTTACGTCTGTATTATTGACTAAAAACAAAGTATAAAGTTATCTTAGAAATTATCATGGCACAGGCGTCATGAATTTATCAAAACGAAGTGAACACATTAGGATTTACGAGACCAGCAGCAAATAATAATAAACGGTATAAAGAGTGAGGCTACGAAAGAAAAGGAAGTGTATTTAATGAGAAAAAGTATTCAACGATGATGATAGCAAATCAATCATGCGGAATACCAAAAAGAAAAAATACAAGTCGTAATAAAAGCAAAATAAAAATGAAAAATGGCGTATCCTCATGTTAGCGCACCTTCTAACATAATTTGTCGAGACAGTATTTTATGTGAAGACTTTGAAATGCGTCTACAGACGACCTTAATATTATTTCGTATGGTATGAAGTACCAAACCGATACAGCAGACGCAAGGGCCGTTATTTTGCCGTAATTGATCCCAACGCCTGGAATGGTCGTTTGAAGAGGACCTCGTATGGTTAGTGTTCACGAGAAATTCATTTCAGTAAGCCAAAATGCAGGTTTTGCATAGCTTCAGCTTAAAAATAAATAGGGATAGTTTTTGTTTAGGTAGTTCTCTGAGTGGCAAATTATTTGGGTTTAGGTAAAGTGGTTTATGTAGTGAACGCTGAGTGCTAAGTTGTTCCTCTAATGAATGGCGCTGGGAGCATGCGCGCGCCACCTCATTTGGGTTATATAGCAGAGGGGGCACTTCGGAATAAATGGGGCTTCCTGTTGTTGCTATGAACCGTGGTCGTGTCTTCCTCGGCGTCTCTGAACAGTTTATAGGGCGTAAAGATATTGATGGTTGTCATTAGTCGCGCAGCTTGGTTTTGCATATGTTACAGAGAGTCTAGGTGACTAGATTAAGTACTGGCCCAAAATGATACACAGTAGGACTTGATGTATGAGTTGTGAAGCGAAAAAATAATAGAGCTTTCGAAATATTTACCTTATTTAATGATTATGTGTATGCCAAGACAAACTTTATGCATTAGAGGATGCACATGAAGGTTATTATTTAGGTGCTCGTCTAATGTGACACCCATAAACATGGCGCTGTCAGTAGCCGGTAAGTACATTGTTCCGCATCGTGAGTACCACGAATGGCACATTTACTAATAAGGAATTAATTATTACAAATGTGGTTTTAGTTGGGGTAATGTGCAGGCAATTAGCACTGCACAAATTACTGAAATTTTTAAGCCAACATAGAGCTCCTGTGAAAGTACGGCGATGGTTTTATGAGATGAATATATATTTGTATAAACTGCATATAACAGGCAATCAGTATGGCTTAATGTTACGGAAAATTGTTGATCAATAGTAAAAAAAAGCAGCAGGCCCAAAATAGGTCCATGAGGCACTCCTATATAAGTAACTTTGGGAAAGAATATGCTACCGTTGATTTCTCCAGCTTACGACCTGTTTTTTAGGTAACTCTTAATGGCAAGGCTGGATCCGCAATGCCATAAGATGTGAGCTTGTGAAACAGAATGGTAGGAATAATAGTGTCAGAAGCTTTAGTAAGATCAACCAAGAATGCACCATAAAGTGAACCGTCATCAATGCCTAGTTTGATTTTGTCCGTAAAACCAATGAGGGCTGGTTCAGTTATGAAAACTGGACGGAAACCAAACTTATTAGGAGAACGTAAGTTAAATTTTCGAAATATGATATCAGGCAAATTAGCAAGAAGTATACAGAGTGACGTGGGGTATGTGGCGCAATTCATGCGGCTGCTGCAGAGGGCGGAGCGAGGTTACGACCCGTCAACTAAAGATGCCGATTGGCTCCGCAAAGGGGAACGCGGAAGACCCGCGCATGTTAACAAAAGAGACTCTGTAGTTCACACAGTGCAAGAACACAGCCGTCGAAGCCACCCCCAGTTTGGGACAAAAAGGCGAAAGCCTACCAAGAAGTAGTTTCGCAAGAACTAGGCCAAGCGCGGTCGTCTGGTTTTAAGTCATTGTTTGGCATGCACATGTGCCGTTTGAGATTGCCGCACGGACACGACCACTGGGCCGACTTTAACGTATGCATGCTCCCTTCTGTGACATTATGGCTTTCCGGGTACGCAGGCGAGCTTTTCCTCCCCCGCTAAACGACAATACAGAGTGTTCTAGGGATTGCGGGGCGCCCCGCTGTCGCATGCACAACTGGTCGCTTCCGGGTCCTGACGATGTGCTCACCGCGCTTAGGGTGGCTTCTACGAAGCGACGTTTATTGCGTGAGCTGAAGGAGCTTGATACTGAGAACAGCTACTACTGGTAGACGTCAGCCGATGCACGAACTGACAAGGGAAAAAGTGTGACACGCTGAGAACCCATCCCTTCGCGTGTTTTATATGGTGACGTGCTCGTTTACAAAACCTTGTCCATCATAAAAGTGTTCATGCGATTGGTGGTGGTGATTGGAGCCCCAGTGTGTGATGGGCATGTGTGCACGCCCTTTGTTGAACCGAGCGTTAAAACGAGTGTGTTTGAATGTGAAACAGGAGAGCACACGTTCTGGCTTGAACCCGGGAAGACACCTGAGTGCTGCAAGAAAGCGTCTTTTCACTACGGCTCTTCCTTCGAGGTGCATCTGTGCACTTGGTTCATCGAGGGGCACCAACTCCGAACATCCAACACCTTTCCTTCTTAGCTAGTGTAGAAGCAAGCCGAAGAGTAGGAAATGAACTAGGCGTTTGTACAAAATTCTTTCGATTACTCTACTACAAATATAAAAATGCGAATCGGACAGTAATTGATAAAAGTTCACGATTACCTTTCTTGAAAACAGGAAATTTCTTGCCATTTTTTAACTGAAAATGTGCTATACTTGAACATTTTGCTTATGATGTCAGCAAAAGCAGGTGAAACACTGTTGTTTAGCAGCTTAACTCGTGAAGAATGAATGGAAGCTAAACTCGTTAAGTTGTTTTTAACGATATTATGACAGAGTGAGCTTCAGTGCTAGAAGTGGAATATAAGTAAAAAGGTTGAGGACAGTGCGAAAAGTGGAGAAGTGATGGTCGGTGTTGATTTTGTTCAGTATTGACAAAAAGATTAGTACATGCATTAGCGGTCTCAATTGGCTCACTGAATGTGCTGGATGCAGTAAATGCATTTGTTGGCTGTGCATGGAAATTGGTTTCATGCAAGAACTCTTTCATCAGCTGCGAGTTTCCTTTAGCATCCGTTCCAATAAGCAGTTGCGCTTTTGAAAGTAATCACGTTTAGCACACTTCAAAATTTCATCAAGCTCATTCAAATGATTTTTGTAGCGAATTTGTAGCACTTAGTTAGATGCTTGGCACCTAAGCTTCCACGCCGCGGTTGTCTAGTGACTAAGGTACTCGGCTGCTGACCCACATGTCACGGGATCGGATCCCGGAAGCGGCGACTGCATTTTCGATGAAGGCGAAAATTCTGAGGCCCGTGTGCTCAGATTTGGGTGCATGTTAAAGAACCCCAGGTGGTCTAAATTTCTGGAACCCTCCACAACGGCTTCTCTCAAAGTCATATAGTGTTTTTGGAACGTATAATCCCACATATGAATCAATGAAATCACGTAGGTTTCTTATGCATTATATTTTTTTGAAATTCAGCGCAGCAATTCGTTATTGATCCACAGGTTTCTTCGCTCTTTAAACCCCCGAAATATAGGGAGATGATGTGCTCTTTGTCACCCAGTTTGTTATTAGAGGCGAAAATTAGTAGTAGGCTTGCTCATCAGGTTTATTGTGTGTGACATCAGAGCAGCCTAGTGTGTTATTCAAGGAAACAAATGTTTCCGTGTTAAAGACCACTTTTATTGCTTCTATATAATTTGTTGCACGAAGCATGGGAGCATATATAGAAGCCATAAAGACGCCATAAAGAAACTTTTATGGCTTCTATATGATTTGTTGCACGAAGCATGGGAGCAGAGCCGATTCTGAGAAAAACAAGATATTGGTCGCTAAACTGGTAATTTATCACAGCCACAGAGGCCCTCGTTGTCAAAATGGATGAAATGTTATCAGCTATTGTACTCGGACCTGATGCATCACTTTCAGTAGGAGGTGTGATTAACCACAAGAAAAGAAAATTTTGAAAGACGCGCACAGAGTTTGAGCATGAACGACTGTAAAGAATAAGTAGGGTATTGGTAATGTCGCCGCACATGATGACGTTTTTGTTTTCAGAGACGAGATTTTTATTTATTTTTATTTTGTTTAAAAAATACTGCCAATCCCTTGTCGAAAGTTTCGCAGAAAGGACATCGGGAAAACACACAATAAAAGCACACAATAAAAACATCCGTAAGTTATACATCGTTTAGGATACGCGTTACAATGATGCTACCAAATTCTCACAATTCCTAACAATCAAATTCAAACAAATTCTAACCAAATTCTAACAACAAAGTTCTAATTGCCGAAGTGTTAAGAATAAAGCTGATGAGCTGGGTGGCCTTATTAGGTCAGTGAACGCTGACTTAGTCATTGGGTCAGAATCTTGGCTTGACGAAGCAGTTTCGAACTCTGAAATGTTTCCTTGCAATTTTCAAACATATCGAAAAGACCGGTCAACGCATGGTGGTGGTGTTTTCATTCTTGTGAAGGATTCTTTGATGTCCGAAGAAATTTTTATTGATAACAATGAAACTGAATCTGTTTGGTGCCGAGTAGTGCAAAGTAATCGTTCTAGTTTCATTGTTGGTGCTTTCTATCGGCCTCCTGTCTTTGAACCGAATGTTATGCGTCAGCTGAGAAAAATTGCCTGCACCTTTTCTAAAGAATGTGTCGTTCTTGCTGGTGACTTTAATTTACCGGATGCTGAGTGGAATAACGGTAACTGTGTCTTAAAGTCTCAGGCAGCGACATACTGTGAATTGAAAACGTTGACTGACGTGCTCGGCCTCATGCAGTATGTTTCCAGTCCTACGCGAGGTGACAACATTCTGGATTTGTTGTTTTGTAATACCCCTGATGTCATTAATGAAACACACGTTATTCCCGGTATTAGTGATCACAACGCCGTCTTTGCAAAGCTAACAAGATCCCGGGTAAATACAAAGAAATGCGAATCTAGGAGAATCTTCTTTTATAGTAAAGCAAACTATCAGCAAATATCAGCTGGACTTGAGCAACAATTTCTGTCTTTTGAATGCAGTGCAGACGAAGCAACTGTTGAGCAGCTATGGCAAGTGTTTAAGGAACGCATTACTGGGCTCATTCGGCGTCACGTCCCGAGCGTCTCAAGCGATAAACTGAGTAAAATAAAGAAACCTTGGATTAAGGGGCATCTTATTCAGCTTATCAAAAAGCGCAAGAGGGCTTTTTCCCGATACTGCCAAAAAAAATCCCCTGAAAATTTTAATAAAATGAAAGATTTGACATCACTTTATAAAATGGAACTGAAAGAAGCCAAGAAAAAGTATTTTAAGAGTTTGGCCGCTGACTTTTCTAATAAGAAAAGGTTTTGGAAATATATGAGACGATGTGGTACTGAGAAGGTTAGCCCACCAAACCTACGTTACGGTGGCGAGATTGTAACTGAGGATCGAGATAAAGCCACACTTTTTAACGACTTCTTTAAATCGGTCTTCCGCCCACCTACACAAGTGATTGTCACGAATAAAAAAGAACAATGTTTGCCTATGGGTGAGATAGAGCTTTCATTCAATGGTATAATGAAGTTGTTACAGCGCATTGACGAAGGTAAAGCAACTGGCCCAGATGGCATATCACCAAGAGTTTTAAAACTTTGCTCTGAGGCAGTAGCTCGTTACCTTTATGTTATCTATAAAAAATCACTCGATGAAGGCAAGCTTCCTGATGATTGGAAAATAGCTAATGTTGTGCCCGTTTTCAAAAGTGGTTCTAAATCAGACGTATCAAATTACAGACCAATTTCTTTGACGCCGATTTGTTGTAAAGTACTTGAACATGTTCTTTTTTCTGCTTTAATGAATCACCTGACTTCAATTAATTTTTTTAATCCTAAACAACACGGATTTAGACAGGGTTTTTCATGCACAACCCAATTAATTGAATTCTATCATGATATAGCATCAGTTTAGATAATCGAGGACAGATTGATTGTTTATTTTTAGACTTCAGAAAGGCTTTCGATACGGTATCACACTCCATTCTGATTCAAAAACTGCAGAACTTGAACATTCATCAAACCATTTGCCGTTGGATTGCGGACTATTTAACTTCAAGAAAACAAAAGGTTGTGCTTGGTGGATCATGTTCGTGTTTAGTTTCGGTGACATCAGGGGTACCTCAGGGTTCCGTACTCGGTCCGCTTCTCTTCCTTGTGTTTATTAATGATATTTCGGATACAATTAGGTGTCGTATTAGAATGTTTGCTGACGACTGTGTGTTGTATACTGAACTGACCGACCAAACGGATTCCACCCAGCTTCAGGATGACCTTAATCACGTGGAGGCATGGTGTAAAAATAATGACATGGTATTAAACACGAATAAATGTGTTCACGTCAGTTTCACCAAAAAGGTTAATAGATTTACAAATCAGTACATCTTAAACAATGAAGTTATTAGGTATGAACACAAATATAAGTATTTGGGTGTCACGCTTTCTGAGGATGGGGGATGGTCTGAACACATTGGCAGTGTTGTAAGTAGAGCGGGAAAAGCCCTAGGCTTTTTACAAAGAAATCTTAAACATGTAACCAAGGAGGTTAAACAGGCCGCATATTATGCCTATGTGAGACCAATACTAGAATACGCCTGTCCTGTGTGGGATCCGTTTAACAAAATACATATTCATGAATTAGAACGCATTCAGTCGATGGCAGCAAGATTTGTTCTGGGAAAATATGGCCGAACTGAAAGCTCCCGTTGTATGAAAAGAGAACTTAATTGGCAATACTTACAAGATCGAAGACGTAATCTAAGATTAAAACTATTTTATTCGATATATAACAATAAAACGGGCATTAATGCTTCAGATTATTTAAAAAAAGCGTATTATCAATCCTCCCGTCATGATCACAAATTTAAAGTACGGCCATACAACCCCAGAACGGATCTTTTTAAGCATTCTTTTTTTCCGCAATCCATTGTTGAATGGAACACGTTACCAGCCGATGTAGTTGGCCGCAAGACTGCGGATTCATTTTATGAGGCTCTGTGCCCCCCGCAATAATGCCTAAGTGGCGCTGCGGGTTTTGTTTCAAAAAAAAAAAAAAAAAAAAAATAGTAATTGTACTATATCCAAATGATTACAGTGTGAAAGAGTCAAAATAACACAGTCTAAAACAATGGATTTTGCAAAGATGACCACAATAGCGCAATATTAGGGTTCCAAACGCAAATGTTCTTCAACAAGACGTGAAAAAATATTTAAAGAATTGCTGCTAGTAATCATAGCTGCTAAGCTGTTCCATTCCCTTATTGATGCTGGGAAGAATGAGTGTTTGAAACATTCCGTACGGAATGCGTATTCTTGTAGCATTTCGGGGTGCTTCTTACGGGTGGGTCGTGATTGTTGAAGTGTAATGTACCTGGAGGCATCGATGTTGGTTTGCTTATGGCGTAGCTGGTACATGAATCGTAGGCGTGCTAGTCTTGCTCGTTTTTGCAGCGTTAGCATGCCCGCTTCTTCGAGCATTTCAGTTGGTGAGTCTGTTTGCCTAAACTTGTTAAAAATAAATCGAACAGCTTTTCTTTGCACGCCTTCTAGCTTCGCAATATGTTTTTTTGTGTACGGGAACCAAACAATGTTCGCATATTCAAGAACAGATCTCACGTACGTGTTGTAGGCTAACAGTTTAATTTCAGAAGGTGCTAGTCGAAGGCATCGTCTCAGAAAAAAAAGTCGTTTCAGTGCTGTAGCTGTAACGTTAGAAACGTGGGCATCCCATCTCAGATCGCTAGTAAAGGTGAGGCCAAGGTACTTATGATGACTTGTTCTAGGAAGTGGGATACTATTGATGGTATACGAGAACTCCGACCATTCCCTTTTTCTTGTTACTGTCATTATAGCTGATTTTTTAACATTAAGTACCGTTTGCCAATCTGAACACCAGTTTGATACTATTTCGAGGGCTTTGTTTAAGGCAAGATGATCTTCTGCAGAGTTTATTTCATGATAAATTATACAATCATCAGCGAAAAGTCTGACGTGGACGGGAATTGGACGGGGTAGGTCATTGATAAAAATTAGGAATAAGGTCGGAGCAAGAACACAACCCTGGGGAACACCGGATTTGACGGGAACTGTTGTGGATACTTGTCCATTGAAATTAACAAATTGTGTGCGACCGGTAAGGTAGTTTTTTATCCATTTCGTAACGGAGCCATTGCCTAAGGTACATTCTAACTTTTGTACCAGTTTTTTATGCGAAACCTTATCAAAGGCTTTTGCAAAGTCTAATAGGATAAGGTCGACCTGTTTTTGGTTGTCCACACTTAAGGATAAATCATGGGTTTCGTTCTGTCAGTTGCGTGACTGTAGAAAGCCCCCTACGGAAACCGTGTTGAGAAGGCGACAGGATGCGTTCGTTTTCAAGATATATATTGATATGTTTTAAGATAATATGTTCAAGAAGTTTGCTGCAAGTGCAAGTAAGAGATATAGGCCTGAAGTTATTTACGTCATCTTTTGGGCCTGATTTGTATATCGGCTTAACTTTCGCTTTTTTCCAATCATCCGGTATGGTGCATGTTGCTAGGGATTTATCAAATATGATGCACAGATATTTTGCCATCCACTCCGCATATCGGTTGAGAAACAAATTTGGAATGTTATCTGGTTCTGAGGCTTTTTTTGTGTCAAGTTGGAGGAGCAGATGAAAGATACCTTGTTCGGTTATCACGGGCAGTTCCAATGGTTCTTTGTTCAAAATGTCGATTGGTGGTTGATTGCCGTCATCGGCCGTGAAAACTGATTGGAAGTGCTCATTGAGCGAAGAAGGGGTAATAAGGCCATCTTGAGAATGACTAGCGTTTTCGCTAGACTTTGAATTTTTAAGAAAGCCCCAAAATTTTTGCGGCGAGTTTTTGATGAAACTAGGAAGGGTGTTAGTGAAATAGTTCTTTTTTGCGGTTCTTATTTTTAATTTTATGTCGGTGATGGCAGTAGTGAGAGCAGTCTTAGATTGGCTTTTACTTAGTTTTAGGGATTTCCTGAGTCTTTTAACTTTGCGTTTCGCCTGAATGATATCACGATTAATCCAGGGATTATATTTCTTTGATCTTTTTGTTTTATTTGGTACATATAATCTCATACAGTGCGTTATGGTATGTTTAAATTTTAACCACAATTCATCGACACTTATAGATGCGCGTTTCAAATCTTCTTCAAACGATGCTAATTCCATTGATAGATGATCAATTATGCTGGTGTCATCTGCATTCTGAAAAACTGGAACGTTTTTTTGCGAGTGGCAGTGGCTTCTTTTGGCACAAATTGATGCGCTGCATACGATTAGCTTGTGGTCCGATATCCCATCGAGAATTTCTACACTGTGTTTGTCACTTGGAAAATGGTCGCTTAAGAATACCAGGTCAAGTATATTGGAGCTCTCCGCCTGCACCCGTGTTGGCTCCATTATTATCTGATTGAGGTTAAAAGATAGCATTGCATCAAAAAGGGTTTCTAAGTTTAAGCACTCGTGCTGCATGGTCCGCCAGTTTATGTCGGGCAGATTAAAGTCCCCCAAAAGGATTAGTCTCTTGCCTTTCACATTGCGCTGCATGTATGCGTGCAGTGATTGCATAGCGATATGGTCTGACCCTGGACTGCGATAAACACAACCAACTACGATTGAAAATGAGCCGCACAATAAATTGCAGAACACCGCTTCAGCACCCTCAACAACAGGCATCTGTGTGAATCGAATACGTTTGTTAATAAGAATGGCAACTCCACCACCGCGTGTTGCTCGGTCCTTTCTCACAATGCAGTAGTTTGGAGGTGCTATTTCGGCGTCTCCAATCTCGTTTGAAAGCCACGTTTCCGTCACAGCCAAGAAGTCAGGGTCGACAGCAAGAAGTACTGATTCTAGCGAGTCGAGTTTGTTCAGTATGCTGCGTGCATTCACATTGACAAAAACTATTTTGGACGTGGTTGATGGCGGCGAGTGCGCATGGGTGGTGTTCCTTCTTGGTTTTTTGGGTTTTTTTTTATTGGAGGGAGCATTGCGTTCTGTTTTGATCTCAACCTTATCGCCCGCGGTATCATCCCAGCGGTAAAGTACTCGATTGATACTAATCTTGTCGTATACCAACCATACTTTGTCACCAGATTCTTTGTTAGATTTGGCGCTATCCCACAGCTTTTTCCTTATGCGACGAACACAAGCTGAAAAGTCTTCACTAATCGCTAATTAAGTTCCTTTGAGCTTTTGGCAGTTTATTAGGATTTTAATTTTGTCACGCGTGTCGAGAAGTTTTAAAATAACTGGCCTGGTTTTATTAGCGTCTGGCTTTCCGAGCCTGTGAATTCTTTCGATTGCTACAGGCTCTAGTTCCAGTGTTTTCTTAATAATCGTGTTGTTAACAGTTTGTTCGAGTGAGACATCATTCTCATTGTGCTTTTCGGGAATGCCGTACACAATCAGGTTCCCTCTTCTAGAACGATTTTCCAGGTCGTCAAGGTTTAGTTCAAGGTCTGAAACTACTTTTTGCAGGTGCGTTACTTGATCCGTGCAGATTGTTATTTTGCTATGAAGCGAGTCCAGCAATTCTAGTTTCTTATCTATGGCGGTTAGCCTCTCCTCTTTTATTTCTTTTAAGTCGCCTGCAATTACCTGCAGCTGTTTCGCGATGTGCACTAAGTCTGGACCGGGATTTGTCTCTACATCGCCAGCAAGCAACAATACGTTCACAACATGAGATGACAAGTCATACAAAAATAAACATAGCAGCCTTGGGCACGGCAGCACAAGTAGGCACAAATCGTTCGATCGATAGCACTTCCCATAACGTTTTCTTACCTGCGCAAGAAAGACGAAAAGGTTAGACTTCATTTCTGCGGTGCCACCGTGCCCAATGTCCAGCAGTGATCCTCCGGCGGCGTATATGTCGGGCGCGAGGTGCGCCCCCTGGGCTCTGCCGCATACTGCGTCGACGCTGATGGTCGCCGCTGTAGGGCTTCCGTGCCGATATCCGCTGTGATGGCACATGTGCTGCGCGGACGACACACCAAAACTGGATTCGGCGATGAGCTGCGTTGTGTTGCCTCGTTGTGGTTCGCTTCTTCCATCCTGCGCAGCCGGTATCAGCAGCAGTGTGGTGAGCAACTGCACAAGAAAGACGAAAATGTTAGACTTCATTTCTGCGGTGCCTGGTTTAAGAAGATGGTGCCTGGTTTAAGAAGATGGTGCCTGGTTTAAGAAGATGGTTTAAGAAGGATTCAAGTTGCGAGCAAAATTTAACAATAGATGAAAACGGAGAGTGGTAGATTGATGTATAGATAATGTTTTTCCGTTCAGTGAAGAAACCATTTGGTCAAGTTCAAGACAGACAAATTGACTGTTTCAGTTAGTACAAAAAAGATTGTGACAACGCCTATATAAAATTTCGAATCAATAAAGACTGCAGAACCACTACCGCGGGTCGTAACGCATTTGTGGTACTCAGAGGTACAGTTTGATATGCCATACAGATTACCATCGTTATTTGTTGACCATGTCGCAGAGAGGCATCTCACTTAAAACGTGTGACGCATTGCTGACAGCAAATGTACACACTAAACGAAAATGACCTGAAATAACCTCAAAAACTGGGTAAACCATTTGTCCTCTAGCGCACTACCTTTCCTGGGTTTTTTTACCACCTACTATCAAGGTAAAAATTTACTCTCATGCTAACTGAGTTTTTGAACGTATAGAACGAGTAGTAATTATTTACCCCAGTGAGGTTTTGAATGAGTATAGAGAGACTAAATTTTTACTGCCTTCAGAAGGTTTCTGAGGTGGTTTCTGAGAGTTTTTTATGGTGGTAAAAAATAAACATTAACAGGTGCATTCGCTCAGAGTCGGCAAATTTATTAAATAGCAGAATTGATAGAATATATTAGACGGCAGAATTGGTGACACATAGATTCACATACAGACAAACACGCATACGCAACAAATGAAGAATAATACACCACTCAAACAGACTGCACGCGTTGCTCAACTACACTTTGACAATCCGGTTTATATAGGCACGACTTTTTGACCAAACGTGTAGTACAGATAGGAGAGCTCTTTCATTGCATCGATTAACTACAACGATTGAAGGTGCAAGCATAAGCTTAAGGTAGGTTGCAGGGCACTAAATGTCGCACCGACCTTTTAATATAAATCTACCCGATCTCACCTTTTTGAGTATCCAATGATTACTTGGCACACTGGGCTCATGGCCCCACGCGTGTTAGCACTACTGATGCACAAGTCCATAAAATATACCTCAGTACGCACAAACCATGGTAGCTCAATGATTTTCATTAAGCGACGGTGCACAAACACAGTAGCAGCACGTATTCATCACAATGGGCGTAGAGGAGCAGTGCGCGCCTGCGCACAAGCTTCTCACCAATAGCGTACTAGGCCTTTTTGAGGAGCACGGCTATCCGATGAAACACAGCTGGTGAGCACAGAGCACAAATCCTGTGCGAATTTCGTCGTCATTTCAGAAACAAATGAACACTAGACCGCTATCTTACGGGGACGGGGCGGTGTATGCATACTTCCAACGAAAGACCACCATCCGGGTTTTCTTCGTGATCACTGACAGCCGCTTGTTGGTTTCGTCTGCCTCGTATCGGCTTCACGCTATATGTTTGAGAACAGTTGGTGCATGAGGCGGGCAATTCGGGCAGCACTCTACTCATGCAGACATCACCAGCAGTGGAACAAAATGTATATGCGATGCTTCTTTCACCTGCCCCGGCGACACACTCCCACTTGTCACTGGCGGCCGCGACTCGGTGCCGACGACAGAGTGAAGCATTGTGCTTATTGCTTCTCCAGTAGGCAAGCACGGACGATGACACCAGATTGATTTTGTTACCACTGGCAGATCTTCGCGATTTGGGTCAGAAGCGAGATATCCGTAACGTGCACGTTCGGAGGCGTTCGGAAGCGCACGGTCGCTCTTTGATGTAGGAAACACGTGAGATCCATCAGCCCAACCAGACACACAAATACCGAGCTTCTTGCCTCGTCTGTCTCCAAGGCCACCACCGAGCAAAAGCCAACAATTTGCGAAAAATGCAGGAGAATTTTCCACAGCAGTTTTTCTTTCTTTTTTTCTTTTTTGAGAGCCCCCCCCCCCGTCTTTTTTTTTCGTTCACAGAATGCGGTTCTCGCTTGTTGGGCTCATGCTGCCCCAAGTTCCAGTGAAAGTCAATTGACTCGAGGTCAGTCCTGAGGGACGGCGATGAAAAACAAAACAAAACAAAAAAAACATCTGTTGTTCTCGCGTACCTTCAGGATTCACTGAGAGCGTCACAAGGGGGGTATGGGGCAAAATCCACCAAAGCAGCTGCACCTTGCAGTCACGTGGTAATAAACTCTGAAACGCAGGTTAAAAATCACGTGATAGAAAACTCCCTCTGTAGTAAAACTGGATTTTGACATCCTTTTACTACTTGCCTGAGAGGTGGTGGAAAAACTTTGTCATGTACCATCTTTTACTCCTACACGAGGTAGTAATTTCAAACGTGAGAGAGTTTTCAGAGGTCATGATCCGCAAAAACCCCAAACTCTGATAGTTTTTGCTTACAGTGTATGAGGACATCATGACGCTTTCTGCGACTGTGGACATTGCAACTTATAAATGATAAATCTAGGGAATTATTCTTGACAAACGTTTTTATTTTCTGATAAGACAATACAGAGGAATCTATCAATGTTCACGACAACTTAGATTTACTGAAAAGTAGGCAGGTGGCCTGCCTCACGTATACGCCTCGCCACGGTGGTCTAGTGGCTAAGGTACTCGGCTGCTGACCCACAGATCACGGGATCGAATCCCGGCTGCGGCGGCTGCATTTTTATTGGAGGCGGAAATGCTGTAGGCCCATGTGCTCAGATTTTGGTGCGCGTGAAAGAACCCCGGGTGGTCGAAATTTCAGAAGCCCTCCGCTATGGCGTCTGTCATAATCATATGGTGCTTTTGGGACGTTAAACCCCACAAATAATCAATCACGCCTCACTCTCTGCTCTGCTCGCAACACTCGAGCGCACATCGATTCAACTATTTTTCCGCTCATTTATCTGCGATGGAGAGCATGCCAGAAAGCGAAGCTCCTTTACCCGCTTAAACATGTGGCGAATTGATTCAACCAAACCCGGCCATATCAGATCTTCCGAGACCAGACGGGCCGTTTTACACAGGCTACCCAAACAGCTGATTCTGATCTAAAATGACAACTGAACAGATTCTGGGAGTTAACGTAGTTTTCTTGTCCTCCGTCTGTGTTCTTATCAATGGCGTTCGTCAACCTGGCGTGCCGAGGATTTTGAAAACTGAAAACATTGTAACGTTGCTTATTGTACTGAAGGCATTCGACTTGATTAGTCACATATAAGTAGTGGGCGTTGCAAGGTCCCATATGAATATTTTTGGCTATGGTGAGGTGTTCAAGGCGGACCTAACTGAAGTGATAAATTAAAACAGCTGTCCTATTTAGTTTTGTGATGTTGTTTTTTTCCTCTCGTTTATTTTCTGCATGTGTCCCTTAGTATATATGATCAATATGCAGCAGTGTGACTGCTGACACAATTTGATGACGTGAATTCGCACTGATTGTGCCCAGGCCTTAGTTTATCCTTATTAAAATGCATTGTTTACTTTTTCTTATTCAATAACTAGTTACCCAATATTCACTTTAAACAAAATGCTTTGGTTGATCACAAATATGTTACAAACATTCACATCTCTTTTATGAAGCACTTGTAATAGTAGGAGTTATTTCCACACTGACATAAAAAATACCCTATTCATGATAAACATCTCAAAAGCACATTTCTGTTTGTTTCTACCATTTTTACCACTTCATAATGGCAAACAGTCTTTTGCACCCCCTACTGCAGTTCAATCTAAGCGTCCCAGGCTACAAGCAGCAGCACCAGAGGCGGTTCGAAACCTAATAAGTAAAATTTGGGAGGCTCCGATCTCGCAGCCGGATCTGCTCGACCAGCGTCAATTCATTGCTCGAGCCAGGCTGGTGGTCCAGGCTATAGGGTTCCTAAAATAAAGGGCCTTCCCGCCTTCACTCACAAACATTTATACTATAAAAGTATATTCTCCCTCTTTTACCTTCTGTTTTCTGGCATACATATTATTCCGCCTGCCGTGCAGGCAAAAAAGCCAACAAATTGAAAAAATGAGCCCAAAATTGGCAACTTGAGCAAAGAGCCGTGAAAGTACCGTTAGGAGCCACGCTTGTGTGACAACAACGATAATTTTTTTTCATTTGGAACACTACCTCAGTGCCATCTTAGGCATTATTGTGGGCGGCGAAGTGCTTAATAGAATGAATTTGCAGCCTTGCGACCAACTTAGCCGCTTGGTAACTTCTTCCAGTCAGCAATAGCTTGTGGGGAAAAAAGAGAGCCTGAACCAATAAGTATTGAGGCTGTATGGCCGTACCAAATTTGAGATCATGACGAAAAGATTGATATTGTGCTGGTTTTAAATATTCTGAAGTATTACTGTGTGTGTTATTGTTATAGATTGAATAGGATAATTTCAGTTTTAGAATAAGTTTTCATTCTTGCAAGTATTGTCAATTAACATCTTTTTTCAAACATCAGGAGATACCGATTCAGTTCTATTTCCCAAGAACAAATCTTACTGCGATCAACTGAATGTGCTCACGTGCATGAATATGTACTTTGTGAAGCGAATCCCACACAGGACCGGCGTAATCCAGTATTGGTCTGACGTACGCATGATATGCGGCTTGTGTAACCTGCTTGGGTACATGTTTGAGATTTCTTTTTAAACATCCCAGGGCTTTTCCAGCTGTGCTAAGAACGCTGCCAATGTGTTCAGACTTTGCCCCATCCTCAAAAAAAAAACACGTCTCTGAAGTTCTCGTATTTGTTTTCTTTCTAATACCTTCAATATAAATATATACTGAATTTCAAACCTATTGAACCTTTTAGTGAAAGTGACATGAACGCAATTATAAGTTTTGAGTACAATGTTATTATACTTTCAGCATGCCTCCACGTGACCCACGTCGTACTGAAGCTGGGTGGCATTCGTTTGGTCAGTCAGATCAGACGAAACACACGGTCATCAGCAAATATTCGATTATGACAACTAAATGTATCTAAGATATTTTTAATAAACAAAGCAAGTGTTTTTAATAAACACAAGCAAACACAAGCACATTCACAAAGGTGACCGGAGGCCCTACAAGCTCCATCGTGACTTTTTGTTTGTTAGCAACAAAACCTTCGCTGACCATTAACTTAGTTGCCTGAGCGGCATTACGAGTACATACAAGAAAACGTGAGCCTCCTATGTGCTGGAGCACGTGTACGCTATAATCTCCTGCTGTGCGCTCGAAAGCGTCAATAAGGTCATCTATTGACAAATTGCCCTCAGGTGCGTTAAAGAAAAAACAGTTCTCCCTCACCGGGAGACTCGTTTGTGTGGCCATTGCTGGGGGCGTAGCCGGTTGCTCCTCCGAAAAGGGACGGAGGGGGCGGCTATCTAGTGACTGGTTGGAGCGCAGCTTCGCCGCGCACTAGTAGACTGGTTCAGCAGCCTCTGGATCTTGGAACCCGCAGTTGGTGGTAGGCGGCACAGCAGGGGCCTCCGGGTGTGTGGGTGGAAACCGGGCTCTACTCGCCTCCTGGCATAGGGTGGTGGTCACCGGCCGGGGAAAGGGCCCGTGACCCGAGGGCTGCAGGTGCACGCACTCCAGGTGGGGTGGTGCTGTCGCAGGGACGTTCAACTTTCCGGCGGTTGACGCCGCCAGGGGGGGGGGGACGTCGGCGTGACGTGATCCCGAGTCTCGCATGAGAACTCAAGCCGACGGCTTACTCGACACCTTGATCTAGCCGTTTAAAAGGCCGAGAGGCTGTACATTTGTCTGTTTTTCCACCCTTAACGATACCCAATACGGCGCCAAACGGCTGACCCCATCCGCAGCACCCACCAATATTACTCAAGCTTCAGCGTTCATATTTATGCGATTATCAATTACAAATCAGTTACTGCGCATATCTGAGGCGTCATAACAGCACGTCGATGTTTCGTATGTGTTCCTTTGTACTAAAAGAGGCACACACAAGTAACTCTAAGGACTGCAGCGTTTATCGTGCTTGCAGTGCAACGCGACGGTCAAAAAGTAAGTGTTTCCAACGCTTTGCTACCCCGACACAGTGGTGGCACCTGCCTGTCCCTTTGCGTTCTACACCTTGTCACCTCTCAGACAGGCGCGCATCTTTCTCCGCAGGCGCTCATGCCTTTGTTTTCGAAGATAACTGCCAGATAGTGCTCGTGTCTAATTTGCCTCGATGCGCTCGCTCGTTTCCGCTACATGATCGAGGCACTCTAACGCTGCACCTCCAGAATACCATTCACCAATTTTCTTGCGCAAAACATCAAACAAACAGTTTGTTCACTCTCTCCAGACGAAAGATTATCATCTTTCAACGACATTTTCAGTATAACATGCAGTTTTCGGGCCATTTTTTTTGTCTGCGTGCATAGTCTGCGCGATAAAGCTGATAGAATAATCGTGCCGCTCGACGTGAGTACTGCTCCTCAGCATGATCAAACGTGTTGGGAATACTCGATCTTCGCCGTGGGAGTCTGTCAATCAATATTATAGACGCGTGTATCTGGATACAAACTCGTTTATTTTGAGAAGGGCCAAGTTCAACTCATCACTTTTATGATGCCGGTGTGACTGTCAAGCGTTTGATGCGGTGAACGCTAAGGGGCAGTTTCTTTGCTTACAACATGCTTCAGTTAGCCCTCTTCTAGCTTTACATAACTTCGTTAGCATGGTCTTTTTGAGATGTGGTGTAACTACCTCTACCTACTATGAGTTCACGTAATTATCTTGGTCATAGCATGTCCTAGCATAACTTCTTATGCACACCGTCCAGCCGAAAAATTACAGCATATACAAGGAGTGAAGTATGATGAGCTGGTGCGAAGTTTCCGAGGGTTTCTCGGTAGAAACTGCAAATCGTCTATCTGTCTGTCTGTCTGTCTGTTTCTTCCTCTATCCATACACACCTGCTGAGTGAGTCATTGACTAGTGGTCTGGTCCCATGATATAGAAGGGACAGACCCACGTCTTTAGGAGCATCACCCCCTAGTATAGCTGATTAGCCGGCCACAAGTACTAGGGTGCTAGCAGGCGATGAGAGCCCCGCCGCGGTGGTCTATTGGCTAAGGTACTCGGCTGCTCACCCGCAGGTCGCGGGTTCGATTCCCGGCTGCGGTGGCTGCATTTCCGATGGAGGCGGAAATGTTGTAGGCCCGTGTACTCAGATTTGGGTGCACGTTAAAGAACCTCAGGTGGTCAAAATTTCCGGAGCCCTCCACTACGGCGTCTCTCATAATAAAATTATGGTTTTGGGATGTTAAACCCCACAAATCAATCAATCAATCAGCAGGCGATGAGAACAAAAAAATGGCAGCATATTCTCGGGGTGAATGATGGAGAGTGGAGCGAAGCATTTGTCCGTCCATTCGTTGTTGCTTCTGTCAATCGATGCTTCCATATGTGTGACTATCCGTGCGTTCTTCCGCCGTTCCATCCGTGTGTCTGTTCGTGTGTCCGCACGTCCATGCGTGCGTCCATCCCTGTGTTCGTCTATGCATCCGCCCCTGCGTCCGTCCAGGCGTCCATCTGTCCATGCATCCATCCGTGCGTCCATCCATGCATCTGTCTGTGTGTCCATTCGTCCATCTAGTCAACACTCCATGTACCGCCATCTCGCATCTTTTAATCATATATTCCGCATATAGAAGCACCGCCATCCCGCAGACATTCCGAGGACTAAACGAGAGGTGGCACACGCACACTTTCTTACGGCCTGCGCTTCGTGTCTACTTCCCACCTTTAACCACCTCGAGTTCATGATACATATTAGTTCATTGTATTCATGGCACAGCGGCTTAACGCTCGCTAAACGTTTCTAAAACCAATGAGGTTACGCTCGGCGTCTATAGCATAGCAGCCCTTTTTTGTCAGATACTTGTCAATGTACATGCCAATGATTTCTATTGGGGAATGAGAGACAGGAGAATTTGGCTTTTAGTTAAAGCGCACGCAGCGAATCCTTTTATGTTCAACAATGCACAAGAGAAATCTCCCATTGGCACCACCTTCCAGGTCAAATCGAAAAACATGTTACGCACTAGTACGAGAGATGAATGGGTGCCGCTATAAAGAGCTTCGCCCCTAAAACAATGCGCACCGGCCGAGAAGCACGCAAGAATGTACAGGCTGTCCATGATTATTAACACGCGGCCTTGGGTTTAGCTGCAGTCGCAATATTGTAAGACGCTCGGCCGGTACTTATCTCAGAGGCTACCATGCCCATTATTCTAAAGCAGGCTTATCACAGACAATAAAAGCTTCAAAATAAATTTAAAAGCCCCATGTTTGTAAAAAATATCATCACGAAATGTTTATAACCCTTTTATTGCATGGGTGAACTTCTGCAATCAGTGGAACTACAAGCAAATGAAAAAAAAAATTGGCCCGTATCTGCATGGTAATCTGCAAATGTCGTCAAAAGAAGATATTCTTGCGTGTGGAGAGAGTGAAAAAAAACGTGTATTGAATGTTCTGCGCATGAAAATCCGTGAATGGTATTCAGGAGGCGCTGCGTTAGAGTGCCTCGAGCGTGCAGCGAAGGCGAACGAGCGCATTAAGTCTCGTCACACGTGAGACATGAGTGCTATCTGGCAGTTTTCTTGGAAAACGAAACTCGTGGCTCTGAGACGGGCGTGCGCGCTCGTCTCAGAGGTGAGGAGGTGTAGAACGCAAGGCGACGGGTAGGTGCCACCGCCATGCCGCCTTTGCAAAGTGTTGGAAAACTCGTCTCTTAGGGCAAGCGATGCATCGTCAGTGCAGCGTGATAAACGTTACGGTCTTTATAATTACTTATGTCTTCCTTTTTTAGTAAAAGAAGCACATACAGAATATATACGTGCTGTTATGGTGCCTGAGCTATGCGCAATTATTGCTTTTTAATTGACAATCCCATAGGTATGAACGCTAAACCTTGAGCAAAACTGGTGGGTACTGCGGATAGGGTCGGCCGTTTCAAGTACCCGATAATATTAAAAGTGGACAAACAGACAAATGTAGAGACAGACAGACAGACTGACAGACAGACTAAAATTTTTGCATTGAAGGTCCCCAAAAAAGACTATCGTCTTTTAAAAGCACATCTGTTGTGAAAACACCGCCCAATTTAGTCGAGCGTCCTTGACGCGATGACTGGTTCCATCATAACCAGTTAAACGCAGCGCACTGAGAGATGGATTTAGGTATTTTGTACTGTTGGCTTGTTTTTAAGGGGGTGTCGCCAAAGTTCGCGAAGATCCCGAGTTTCGCGAAACTCGCCGATCCTACGTAGCACTTTTGACCTGTTATATAGGCTTGTGTTGTTCAGTTAAACTTTAACAAAGCAACTCTGTTTTCAATTCACTGTTCTCTTGAAACAATTTTTATCGGCCTTGTTCTGATTTGTATTAAGAGTGTTCAATCATTTCACAAAATCATATAGTCGTGCCTACTCAACATCAGTACCGATAATGGGGTATAACCTCAGAAGTGTGCGACATTATCTCCTTCAAGGCAGATTCACGCAAAGCTGAACGAACGGGCGCGTACTCCAGGTGTATGTTATAGGCCGGTGAGCTGGTAGCCCTTCATTTCGAGAACATTGAATTGTGCGTGCGCTGTGGACTTTGTTCACTCGCGTAGGCGACTCGCCACCGCGAATAGGCCATCTGGGTGGGGCCGCTGTATAATTTTTAAGTTGTAATTTACTGGAAAAAGGAGTGGACTGGGAAGAGAGACAACAACAAGAAGCAAGAAAAATAGCCTGGTATCTGTGGCACACACTCACGCCAGAGGATTGGCCAATGACCGGGTAGAACAGCAGGGAACAGGAGGGCCACTTCCTGTGTTTTTTGCCTTTTTACTGGAGTCGTGCACTAAGGAATGACAGAAAGTTAGAATACTAGGCGACGACTGAGAAAAGCTATAGATTATTCACCAGATGAGTTAAAATGGCCAAACATGGTCTTAATAAAAAAGAAGTTGGCGTTCTTGGTATATTTTTTATCTCTCAGAATCATGCTAACACGCCTTGATTCTTTTCAAAACGGGAAGTCCAGTTGAAGTGATGATGATGACAGAAACATTGAACGTAGAGTTTTCAGCATGCCGACACGTTGTTGATTGAACGGTAGTCAGCATAGCATTTATTAGAGTGAAAGCTGACATAAGATCACAACAATGGTGCCGTATTTTTCCGCCACCACGGCCGCCGGTGTCCATAAGCACTACCACAAAATATTAGAAAAACAAATCCAGGATGAACTGGGATTCGAAAATACGTTTACTTTATTCCATCCCACTTTTTACCACTGAGCCATGCCGCTAATAGAAATCCTCTTCACAAAAATACCCTATATATGCAAGCGTTATCTCGGAAAGAAGCGATTTACACAACATAGCGTGGTAGAACAGTAAAATAAAAACCAGGTGCCGCTGAATGCGAATCGTCGATTCAGGGGTAACACAATATTAAATACGTTACGAGTGGGTCTTCGATTGCTTCCTATCAATTACAAAGGACTCAGCTCTAATTATTTACCTTTATCAGCCACAGAATATATTATTAGAGTAGTGGGCACCTTTCAAGCGTCCGGTATTAGTAGCCTGAAGCGAACGTGGAAAGTGTTGCAGATATATATGATGCTCTTCCATCTTTCGCTTCGACTTCGCTACGCTATCTGTTCTCACCTGGCTTTTTTTTCGCTGTTCTTTGTCAATCACGCCGTGTGGTCCTTGTTCTTACAAAGCTTATACAATGCTATCAAGATGCAATAGCATATTACAAAGCCTGGGCGTGGCTCTTTCGTAGAATGAACCAAGCCACTGCGTGGAGTATTGATGAAAGTATGGGATATTTTGCTCTGGGATTGGCCAACTACACACCAGGTAACAGAGAGGTGAGCTATTCGATAGGTATTCATAATAAAGAGACAGGGCGCACAAACACGTACAGAAGAGGGAAGTCAGGACACGACAAACGCCCTAAGTTGTGTTGTCTGTACTGTTCTCACACGCGCTGTCTTGACATCAATCCTGTGCCGGTGATTGCTTGCCCTGCCTCCTTAACATGAAAAAGGCTTAGTGAAACAGACATGACCAGTCTATCAAAAGAAAGATAAGACTCGGAATATTCATGTTTCTTTACATACGAGCATAGTTTGCGCACCTATTAACGATGAGATGAAGATAATTGCATGTTAGTGCTACGAAAGCAATAGAGCGAAAGCGTCTATCCGTGCTACGAGCTGCCCGCTTAAGCGCTTATCTCCTTAGCAAGCCGTAGTTTCCTTGACCCTAACGAGGGCGTTCGCCGCGTGTCTGCTGCGGATGGTCGTTATCGCCTTAAAAATGGGCACAATCAATTGTTTCGTCAGCGTCTATACAAGCCCAATGCTGCTGAAACTCCGCCAGTGCGTTCGCGAACATAATCTTTGCTTATTCATAAGCAAGATTATAGTGACACTGAAGCGCTTCTGACCACACTTGCATTTAAATGTTTGCGTTGAAGTTTAATCGTTTATCACCTGTGATATTATTGCGCGGGTAAGTAAGAGGAAGGAAAGTGGCTTCAGGTTCCACGTATTCTTCAAGAAATCAGAGCCAGTGCTTTCTTACAGGGATTAGTTAGACAAGAAGTGCATTTCAGGTAAAGAAGTGTCAAAATGAGCAAATAGTTTCTTTATTCATCAGAGAAGCTACCATATAATAAAAATGGCTGCTGTCAGCTGACGTATGTTAGGCGACAGAGAGGATTAACATCAATGCGGAATTCGCGAATGAAGAGGTATTCAACAAGAGTCAGCTATTCCTCTATCTTGCATACGGCCGTGCTCAGGTCATTTCACCCGTTAAGCGGAAACAGGTGTAGCGGAAACACGTGTAACTATGCAGCTAGACACGGTCGTCCGCTTTTGGGTTAAACGCAACAGCGCACTGTCCCGCCCAGCGAGGTGATGAAATACTAGACATATTGAGTTGCAGGTTGTTGAGTTTATAGATAACAAATGATTTACGTCGGAAGATGAGAAAAATAAAAGTAATGGCAGGCTTTTCCATATAAACAATGTTCAACAATACTGCTGCCCTTGGCGTTATTGCTTCTGTACACCAGTTTTGAGATCACAAAATGGTATTTTGTTGACAAGCAGAACATGCACACCTGTATTTCCTCTATCCTGAAATTACTTCTTATTGAAGCTCATGTGATTGCATGGCGATCAGCTAGATGGTCGGCTAGCTCAGCTACGACTCCCATAAACTACAGAAATCACAGCAAGAACTGCTGTCAGCGCAGTGTTAAAACATCTGTCCTGTTGAGAAGAATTATCAATTTCTAATACTTTACTTTGCCTATGTTCGGAAGGAAACTAATTCACTTTGTTACAAAAGTTTTGAGGTGCCAAGAAATCTTTCTTTAAAACTAAAAAGCATATATTTGAGAATTACCATGCCAATTTTTTTGTGCACACGCGTTCGCTCTTATATTTTTGGAGTCTATTACAGAAGTTTTGCGAATGTATTGAAATGTCCTAAACTAAAACGGGCAAGTATCATATCGGAAACAATTTCTGCGGCAGCTAGTGTCAGGTATCCGTATCCTCAATACTTTTTGTCCATGTATATTGTACTGTATAGCGATACAATCTCAAGCTATCTATGCCTTGCCCTGTGTGTAGGGTTTTCCCGCTCGAGTACAATTTTGTTAGGGAGATTCGAAAACTGACTGCAAAGCATGCGCACAACATTTTGATGCTTTTTATTGGCTTCCTGCTTCATTTCCTGTGGAAATACTTTTTCCTTCAGATGTAGTGACGAGGTGCCGGCAAGTGCCGCTGAAAGAGCAATCGTGCATTCTGCTAGACGGTGGAGCCCTCTATCGTGGCGCAATAGTCAACCACATGTGTGCAGCTCTTTTTTAGTGACTGTAAGGTAATACATTGGATTGCGTAATGGTTATCACTATGAATTATATATATTTATTACGATGTTAGTTTATTTTAACCTGGTTTTGGCAATGTTAACACTGTTTTGGCTTTGTCTTGATCGCTTGATTGTAACCATGACCACGCCAGGTAAAATCTGTGGATTGAAGAAAAACTGCATCGCATAAGTATACTACTCATATCATACAAAGGCGTCTCAGAAGTCATTTTGCAGTAATATATATCTTTGCTGTGGAGTCAACTTTCATGGAAGGTGATTCTCTGCATAGGGAAAGGAATTTATAGGCAGGTTTGATTAGGAAACATCGTTTTATAGCCCACTCAGGACCATGATAAAAAGTGGTGGCGTGGCAGTTTTAGTTTTCTTTTATTTACTTGGGGTAAGCTTGGCAAAGAATGTCATTCATTGCGCTGCATTCGCGCTGGCACGCAGCATTGCTTGGACGGCATTCAGACAGTGTCCGACCAGTTCGGCGCTGACCGTAGACGTCGTGTGCCCACACGGCTTCCTGCGAAGGGGCTGGGGCGCTTGCGACTATTGAGCGCTTATGGTTTCTCGATAACCCAGACCAAAGAAGCCAACACCCACGTGGGCAACGAAGGGCTTGTAGGGATCGAAATGTCATTGTGATGAGCCCCTGATTGCCTCATGGCCCTTTCGGCCGGCACATAAATGAGCCTCTTCCGAAGCCTAGCGCGGCAGCCCGAGCCTTCGCATCGGTTCGGCTTACATTATCCGTTCGCGCCCTTAAAACTCACGGCCGAGTCAAAGGCGGTGTGCGTTGCGAAACAGTGAGATCCCCGGCAACCTGTTGTCACTGTCTGGCTTGCTTTTGGTAGCTCTCCGAAGCAAGGGACTTGCGACACGTGAAAGCGCCACCTATGTCACCCTTCGGATATTTCCACACTGATCTTTGAAACGAGCTCTTAAGTAGAGCCAAGTGCGGAGAGCCAGCGGTTTCGTTACAACGCACCGAGGACAGGCGGATTACTGTCCCGTCCGCAAGAAGTTGGCGTGTTACCAGGGTTGCCTGTTTACGGCCGCCCATCCCAGTACATGTAGCTTCAAGTTTAAATAGTTGTGCGCCCACTGAGCTTGCCCTTGCCTCTATAACTTTTATTTATAGTTGTTTCATTTACTTTTTCGTTGTGTTATTGGGGGAGGGCTTGAGCCTTCACACGTGCATGAAGGTGGCATCCTTGTGGTGGGTGTTTGACTGACAATGTGCAAGTCCTACCAGAGGACAAACAAGCAGCAATTCGCCCGTTTGTATAAGGGCGGAACATCGAGAGAATGAGAATAAGCCCTGGTGTTCTGGCAAGCGTTCTGAGCCGGGCTTAAAGTGTTAGGCACTGTTAGCTCTGCCGAATTGCGTAAAGTCGCCTTACAGACGCTTCATTTCTAAAGTGTTCCTTTGTTTCTATAACCTTTATATCCATCACTATATATATTCTGTACAATCAGTAATATAGTTTTTTTTTCAGCTACACTAAGTGTTCTCCGGAGTTTTTGCTTCCTCTTCAAAAAATCCAGGGAATCAATCGCCGCTATCGGCATAGTGGCAGCACGCTACTTTCTGCCACTTTGCTCTACCACCTCGGCTGGTGCATCTTGGGCATCGAGTACGGAGTTTCCCAACATATAAAAAACCTAAATTTTACTGAGGCCATTAGTATTACTCATTTTATTCGTACAAATTAATTGCTGTTTTATTTAGGTATGGCCTGCAGTTGCAGCTCGAGCCCTACACGGGCATCACTCCTCATAGTGCAGGTGAATCTCTTTCGAGAAATTTTCGCACATGATCGCAATAAGCATATATTGTTATAGAGCGGCCATTTCATACCGTTCACGAGCCCTAATACCAACCTCTACACTCCCGGAAAATATATCTTAGTCTTTTTGGAGAGTCCAGACTTCTCGTATATCAAACATTTTGCAAACACATGAAGTTTTCTTTCATGTAGTAATAAACTACCCCTAGCTTTCGAAGAGAGTAAAAAAGTCTAAAAGAGAAGGTAACATGCGTCTTTATAGAAAATTACAACACTGACAAGTGGGCACTCACAAAAGTAGAATGTAGTTCTTTTTAGTGTTTTTAATATTGCAAGTTCCACGACAAATCTACCAAGCACTAACTTGAACGCGAAATATACTTTTGAGTGAGGTTTCTTTAGAACTAAACATACTCCACAGCGCCCAGTTGCTTACCTCTAAAAAATCGCATTGCATACGAAAGGTAAATACAAGTGTAAGCTTTCATTGATTCCCTATGTGATGTATAATGATCAACAAATCTAATTAAGTACAAGGCATCACGCACTCCACTGCACTTTGTGAACAATATATTTGTAAAAAACTTGAAGCGCAATGCATCGAATGTTTTATACTCTGCCTCCCCTCTTTTGAGAATATGTATTTTTAAAAGCCCTGCGTCATCATGACAGGGTAAAAACGGAATACAATACAATGAAGAAAAAAACACAAATACTATAAAGCAAGTAATAATACAAGACAAAGGCAAAGTAATTGACAGGCGAAGGTATACAAACAAAAGGGAATATTTCATAAACACATAAGCACAGTAATTCGCAGAGTGTGTATAATCGCTTTCGTACATATGAAAGGTATATACAGAGGTTACACAAAAAATAAATGTACACAAAAAATGATACAAAGCAACACAGAGGGACCTATGTAAACAATACAAATCCACAAGAATTATGTTTGCACATGGATAATGTTTAATTTGTTAATATTTAGGTCTTGCTGCTCTAATGAGTTGAGTATTGTAGGTAGCATGTGGCTAAGCCTTTGGGTGCCGTAATTGGTGGGAGATAACGGAATTTTCTTCAGAGGTTTTTATCGATGGAAGGAAATGATTTAATTATGTTCAAGATTTGCAAGTGTCACAAGTGCGCCGAGCTTCCCTCTGTTTGCGCTAATATAGGTTTTTAATGACCTGAATTTGTACATGTCATTTGCCTTAACAATTTTATGTTTAACAAAAAGTTGTCCTGTATGATAAAGGTGAACTGTGTTTTCTATTGCCCTGATCGCTCGTTGCTGAAGTATATTTAGCCTATTTAAACGTGTTGACGTAGTGTTTTCCCATACAAAAGCGCAGTAGTTCAAGTGGGCATGAAAAATAGCCTGATATAAGAGTCGCTTTGCAGTAACGGGCAGAAGACGTCGACAACAGTTTAAAGTGCCAACCACGCGTCTCAACTTTAAACTAATAGAGTCTGTGTGCTCATTGCAGGACATATGTTCATTAAAAACTACTCCGAACGTCCAAATTGATTTGGTCACTTCAATTTTGTAGGGGCCTAGGGTAACATAATTTGGTACATTCAGGGATATGCTGAGAGCTCGGAAAAGGGCACATTTTGTTTTTGATTCATTTAACATTAGATTGTTCTTAATAGACCAATCACGAAGCTTATAACATGAGCTGGCCGCTAAAGCCTCGAGAGTAATATAACCTTTTCCAGTAAAAAATATTGGGCAGTCATTAGCTAATATTATGAAGTCACAATTTTGATAATTCTGACTATATCTTTTATGTATATATTTCAGTGATATTTCAGCGAAGCCAACCAACAGAGTTCGTGATGGTCAGTTACCACATCAAACGTTTGGCTGTAAAAATAGGGGCGAAACTTGTTTAACGCCCACACAATCGCGAGGCTCTCTTTTTCCGTAACAGAACAGTTGGCTTCTGTCTTAGTGAGGGCGCTGCTGGCATAGGCGACCACATACTCCGTAAAACCTGGTTTGCATTGTGCGAGTACTGCACCAAGGCCTACGCCACTTGCATTCGTGTGTACTTTGGTAGGCGCAGTAGGGTCGCGATGGCGCACTACGGGTGGTGAAGTAAGGAGTTGGCGCAGTGTTGCGAAGGATTCGTCAGAGGCTGCTGTCCAATTAAAAAAATCTGCATCGCCAGCAAGGAGAGCCAGCAAGGAAATTTGGCAACAGCACGATGCTTGTCAGGGTCGGGAAGAATGCCGGCTTTTGAAACGACATGACCAAGTATGGTGAGTTGTTTAGCCCCGATGTGACATTTCTTCAGGTTAAGCTGAAGCCTGGCATTTGTAATGCACTGTAGAATCTTACGCACACGAATGATATGCGAAGTAAAATCGGGTGAAAAGACCTCAATGTCATCAAGATAGCACATGCATACGTTCCAACTAAGACCGCGTAAAATGCTGTATATCATTCGCTGGAATGTCGTGGGCGCCTTGCAGAGTCCGAACGGCATTACGGTAAATTCATAGAGACCATCTGGTGTGACGAACGCCGTTTTTGGATGATCAGACTTATCCATTAGGATCTGCTGTTAACCTGAGCGAAGTTCAAGCGAGAAAAAGAATTCTGCACCTTGGAGACAATCGAGAGCGTCGTCTATGCGGGGAAGGGGGTAAACATCTTTCCTCGTGATGTTGTTTAGGCGCCTGTAGTCTACGCGGAACCGGATCGAAGCATCCTTTTTTTTTGGACGAGTACATCTGGTGAAGACCAAGTACGACAAGAAGGTTGATGAGTCCACGTTGTGGCATGTCTACTTGTTCTGCAATCACGCGACGCTCCGCCGAGGACACACGATAGGGGCGCTGGCGCAAAGGAGTAAGTACTCTTCGCTTTGTCGATTGTGGGCACAGCGGTGTTCGTTCTTCCTAGCACCGCTTGGGGAAAGTCAAACGAACGCCTGACTTTGTGCAACAAGGTAACTGCTTTCGTTGAGCCCGGGCGAGATGGCTGTCAATAGAACGGTGAAATGCATCGGACGACACACTGTTCGAGGCAAAGTGAAAAACCAACGCGTTCAGCTCTATATTCGGCTTGGTGTCGAAGAAATCGGAAGGCACGATGGTACCTTTATTGGTGAGCTGAATGTGGCCGAGTGTCTCGTTGCGGCGAAAACTGAGAGGGCACGAGTTGTGATTTGAAATAAATATTCCGGTAGTGTCTTGACAAAGCGCAAGAACGGCGAATGGCAGCGATGTGTGGTGGCGGATACCGAAGATGTCAGATGGCGTGGATAGGACGGTAGCGTCAAAAAGTGAAGCGCAGCAGGCAGGGACAAACTGGGTGCAGAAAGGAGGAAGGTCTATGTCCGTCATGACGACAAGGTTAGCCACACTAGATACGGCCGCATCAACTGAAGGCGCATCAGGAAACGCTAACTGCTCCACTTTGGCCCGAGTGCTGTCCACAATGGCGTAATTACGTGACAAAAAATCCTATCCTAGGATGACATCGTGGGAACATGAAGCCAGCACGTGAAAGTCAATGATGTAAAACATGTCTCGAATAACCACTTTTGCTGTACACGCCGCGACGGGCTCAATTTGTTGGGCGCTCGCAGTGCTAACAGAAACCATGGGAGAAAGCATCGTCACTTTACGAAGAAAGCGGCAGAGTCTGAATAATCACAGATATCGCGGCACCGGTATCGATGAGTGCAAGTGTTTGTACACCTTCGACGATTGCATCGATAAGATTGGCGGGAGACAGGCGAGGACTTAAACGATTAGACGATGACGCAGTTCCTGCCTCCGGAGATGCGGCAGTTAGTTTTTAGTCTCAATGGAGGTGGTTCGTCGACGCATAGGCGACACATGACGGCGACTTGTTGAAGGAGAAGGAAAGCGGGAAGTAGAACGTCGAGAAGCGGAGGTTCTGGTGCTGGAAGCAGCTTGCGCATTGCGTTCGTGAACTTCAGGTGGCACGTGAGGCGCGTGGTATGGAGGCTCGAACGAGTAGTCGGGGTATCTTGGTGCGTTAACTGTGAAGCGCCGACGACATAGACATGCAACGTGACCTGGAATTCCGCAAAAGTAACATATGGGCCGATTGTCAGCAGTGCGCTAAGGATTTCCGGCGTGCTGCTGTATAGCTGGAAATGGCGCGGTGGAAGGTCGCACAGGTTGTGGCGTATACAATTGTAGACGAGGAGGAGGCATTGCCGCGACGGCCAAATTAGTCAGGGGCACGGCAACAGGTGTTGGTGGAGAGGCAGACGAAGGCAATGGCAACGCTTCGTAGACCTGCTCCTTAATAGCCTGTCTGATTGTCGGCGTTAGGCGGTTCGTTGGTGCTTCGGTGGTCGGCAGATACGAGAGACACGAATGCTGTCGTGCGACCTCTTTTCGTACATATTCTTTTATCTGCTCCAGCAGGGTGCTGTCATCACCAACGGCCAGGGCAGCGAAAGAGTCATCTGCTGTCGTCGACCTCCTAATTGATCCACTTTGCTTGCGAATCTCTTCCAAGCTCTGGTACAAGGTCACAAGTTCTGATACGGTACTTGGCCCCTTTGCCAGCAATATTTGGCAGGCATCACTGTCTATTCCTTTCAAGGTATGCCTGATTGTGTCTTGTTCGGTCATCTCAGGGTTAAAGCGCCGGCATAAATTGATAACATCTTCAATATAGCTTGTGAGTTTTCACCCTGCCTTTGTGCACCTCCGCGTAGGCGTTGTTCAGCACGCAGCTTGCGCACTACGGGACGATCGAACACAGCTGCAAGGGTGGTCTTGAAAGCGCCCTAAGTGGTAAATTCAGCACGGTGGTTTGTGAACCACAGGCTGGCGACGTCTTTAAGATAAAATAGGACATACTCCAATTCTGAGGGGTCGTCCCACGTGTTGGTGGTGCTCACCTTTTCAAACAGCTGCAACAACTCTTCTACAACTTGATCCGCGGTGCCGCTGAATAAGGGGGATCCCGTTGGCGCTGGTCGGTAGGCATGATGACCAGTTGTGATTGGGCAGTGCTTTGCTGAGTGACGCCTTGCTCGGTCGTCTGATAAGGCATTGCTCACGCAGTGGGCAGCTTCCCGCTTTGAAGTTCCAGATTTGCGTACTCAGCAAACTTCCACAACTTTGCAAGAGCGTTTAATAGCGACGCCAGGTAGTAGGCAGACAGCCGGTATAGACACAAACACTTGAGCAGTCCAGCATCTACGACTCGTGCACACGCTCGCGCTTCGCACTCAGCGATGGTCCTACTAGTCATTGCCTTGCGAATTCCCCCTATACAATTCACATCCGCGAGGGAGAACAACCCAAGTAGACAGAGGACCAGGTACAGTTTACCGGCGGTTACTGTCAAATTTATTTTACGTTTTTCGCTCGTTCTAAAGGGCGACATCTGCTGAAACTTTAAAAAGCCTTTACGCTCATTTGATAGATAAGCCCCCATGAGCGATTGAGTAATGCGATGTTTTTCGCACAACGTAAAGCGCAGTCGTGCCAGAACAGTGCTGTAGCTCTATCAGTTGCAACAAACATAACAGCTTGGTCAAAACGAATGCATGGCGGAGGAAACATTATGCTATCATACTTGTTCAGTAGGCATACGAATGGACAAGTCTACCTTCTCGCATAAAAGACAGAGTAGTGCCGGTGAGTGCGATCGGTGGCTGTTGATGACGGGAGGCGTACGCTGTGGAAGTGCTGGCACCGCGTCACATCAATGTTTGTCGCTTCTTCCGCGGACACTGTACACCTCAAAATGCTTCATTTAGGTTTAATGATGCCAGGGCTGTGCTTTATTGTGGTTCTTATTCATCCAAATTGTGTATTATGAAAGCCAGATGCGCCGATAACATTTGTACGGGCGGGGACGTTCGGCCTAACATTTGGTGGAAATCATGGTGGCAGAACAGAGCGTGAAACCCAAACTTGCTCGGGCTCGTCTCGACGTATGTCGAAGGTAGAAGTTTATGCATTTTAGCATCGCAGGTACTTTTTTTTTAATAGTACGGCTCAAGTATTTGGGTCTGCAAGAATTGCCAGAGTTGCGTTTTTTGCTAGGCGACATCAAGCGAGAGCTGTATTCTTGTTCATCGTTGAAAGGGGTAATTGCGAACAGGAGCTCATTTATTTCTCAACAACTGCGTGGCGATGTAACACATTTACTGTCACTGTTCACAGCGACACCTCTATTCTTCTACACATCACAATCACAACAAAGCACCACTTTGCGCATGTCAACCTGATGTATACGTGCACGATATGTGAACATTTAGGGCCACATTCTACACGCCACAAAATAGAAAGTTGGGCGAGTTGGTGTATATTAATATTAAAAGAAAAGCGGCGCACAAAAAGACAGCAGCGCTGTGTGTGGTTCTCTTCTTTGTCTCCGTCTTTTTGTGCGCCGCTTTTCTTTTAATATGAACGCCACAAAACTTGAAACGTTGTTGACACCACAGAAAAAAAAAACATTATAAAAAGCGTAATGAGCGGAGTTGGTTTTTTTTTCGACCGCAAACATATTTCTTTGCGCATTCAAGATCTAAACACTACAACTAATTGATTCCACATACTGTCATCTGCTTTTTCATCATGCCACCATCATTGACCAAGCTTACTATATATGACCCTCATCCAGCTTGTTAACCAAGCCATCCACCAAACACGTTTTGAATCGCCACTATCAGCCGGAATTTTCCCCCGTCACAACCATTGCTTTGAGACCATCAACACAATCTGCCTACATTTTTCCCCTCTCGCATATTGAGCCGGCATTTCCGCTGAAACCACCATTGGCTCGCCGCCACCGCCACCGTCTGCCACCTTTTTTTTCACTTTCACCTTCGTCAGCCATTATGACCACTGCAGCTTCCACCATATCCACTATCATTTACACCATATCCACTACCATTTCCACCATATTCAGTATTAGTTTCACCATATCGACCGACGATACCAGCGTCCACCAACCCCAGACCTTCAATAGAGTAGCTCCGTTTCATTGTTTTTTGTGCCTAAATGAGCAAATAAGCACAAACACTCTACCATTCATTTCTACTGTCATGAAACCCTTTAGCGGGCCAAAGGGTGAAAATTAAAACGCGCATAGCGTATTCTAAAGGCACTTCTTTTTTTCATAACCAGCTTAGTCAAGCGCCTTGATGTGCTGGCAGAAATGGCAGGTTAGTATAAGCACTGTTTCGTGAACGTTGTTGTTGGAAGCCTGTCCTCTGTGGAAACCAGTATCTGCCGGAACAGTTCATTTGTTAGGGAAACCAGCGTTAGATTACAATAAATACAGTTCACATATTATTTGAAACAAAACTGTTTGTTTGGTGTCAGGATAAGGAGTTCTGGTTGTCGTGCGAAATTTTCATTTCTTCGCCACACTGTCTACCTGAAGCACTCTATTATGTGATTATCACAATGAACTTCAACCAGTCACAAAAATACGGCAACTACTAAATAAAATACCTTTTTATTTACTTGCATGTATACCGGGAAATGTGGACATCAATCTGAGAAAATTTCTACACTGAAACACAAATAACCGTATTTATATGCCTATTGTCGAGGGCTATCAAACAGGAGCTTCATTTGTTAAAAAGCACGGCGTTTCGTACTCGAACAGATGCTGAAGGAGTAGAGTAGAGTAAAACTTTGGACAGAGGCACGCACCCACGCTGGGGGATTGGTCAAAGACTCAGAGGTTTTCCAAAAAAATATGTAATTATTTGAATAAATGTCGTCTAGGTAAAGGTGAAAGAAGTGCTAATGCAACGAAATTCCAAATACTACACATGGAGATGTAAAAACTGGGTAGTAATTATGAACAAAGGGCCGTTTAGATTGTCGTTGTTTTCACTCTCTTGTGCAGCACCTCTCGAGCGCATCTCTCATCTTTAGTTTAATGTCAGCGCCACATGGACGTGGCAGTATGTACATCAAATTTACACGTAAACAAGCCTACATGCCAGATTAGAGTATGATATCGCAGTTATAGCAAATAAGGGTGTAGGAAAATACTTTCCTCTTCAACGTCTTCTTTTCTTGGCGATGCGAACATGATATGGTGGTTTTGGGGCGTTAAACTCTACATATCAAATCAGCGATGCGAACAAGGGTATGTGCCTAGTCGTAGCATCCAAGGAAGAAAAATGGACAAACAGCAAGGATAACAATAAAAATGAAATGACCCCAACCTTGCGCAGCGCGCGTGCGCCTCACCTGCTCTTAGCTCGAGACTCAGGAACACCTGGTGTTGTTGGCTATAACAGCAGCGGTCACTTGCAGCTTCCTAGAATAGCTAAAGCACGATGAGGCTCCCTGAGAAGATGGTATACACACACCTTCACTGACCGAAATTCGGGCAAAGACGCCCGCAGGGGCACTGTGTTGCAAGCGGTTGGGGATGGGTGTAGGAGGTTATGTGGTGCGCAAACTGGTATACGAATCCTTGCAGCAGATATAGGCCTGAGGCCAACGCCATTACGGATCACAACCTAAAAAAAAAATCAGTTTTCCCCATAATATTTGAAATCGTGGGAGGTGATAAAAGATAAGAAAAAGCGAAGCGTCAGAATACAGCTGGCGGGTGCGCCGTCAGCTGTAGGTAAAAATTTATATATATATGTGTGTGTGTGATTACAAGAGCGGGCGGCGCTTCGCTGCTAATCTTGCGTTCTGAGGACTAAAGCTAGTGAGCTGAGCACAAAACTGGGAAGGGGATATGCACGTAGGGGAAGCTTCTACAATGGCGTGAAATCTGGGTAGGGGAAATCAAGCTGCGTTTTAAATATATTTCTGTTCTTTGATGCGGCTCAAGTGCTGGTGGCTCTAGTGCATTACCTTGAAAACCGAGCATGTAGAAAAAAATCGTTTTCGCTCCGACAACCTCGTTGAAAATCTACATTACAATGCCGATGACACTTGACGATAAAGTTTTTCTTTTCTGACCTTTTTCTGCTTCTCCTAATGCCTGGCTTTAGTTCCGTATAGTACGCAAAGAAGAGTGTATCTGTTCTGCTAATAATGTCAGCTATTCGTTGGGTAACTGCTGGCTCGTTCATATTTAGTTGACCGGTAGTGAATCGTACAGTTTACACATTGCAGCACATACCCATTTTTACGTTGAAAAATTAGCATAGGCCGGCTAAACGCTGCCACGGTTGTGCTGTATTGTGGTTATTTCTTGTAAAAATAGTGTAATCTGAAACCCTCAAGTGCCGATAACACTTGTACGTGCTCGGTCGGTAGAACTTTCGTGGAAACCATGGTGATAGAACAGAAAAAAGAAAGCCGAACTTGCTGAGAGTCATCTCGACGTATGTAGCTACATACGTCAAGACGCATGTAGCTACATATAGTTCTACCTTCTAGAAAGTAGAAGTTTATGTATGTTAGCGTCGCATGCACTTTGTTAGCTTCAAAGAACGGCTCAAGTAAATGGGCCTGCGAGAATCGCCACAGTTGCATTTCTAGCATGGCAGCATCAAATTACCGCTGTATTCTGGTCTACCGTTGAAAGGGGTGATTGTGAACAAGAGGTCATTTATTTCTCGACAACTGCGCAGTGATGTAACACATTTACTGTCGCTGTTCAGGGAGACACCTACAGTCTTCTAAACATCACAACAAAGCACCACATCGCGCATAATAAACTGATGTATACGTACAGAAAATGTAAACATTCAATGCCACATTATTCGTTCGACAAAAAATTGAAGCATTGTTGACACCACAAAAAAACAATAACGTGCTAAAACGCGTATTGAGTGAGGTCAGTTTCTTCTACCATAAACATATTTTGCTGCGCATTCCAGAGTAAAACGCTACGAATAACTAAGTGATGATTATTAATATCTTCTGCTTTTTTATCTTGCGACCATCATCCACCATGTTTGCATCATGCCACCGTCATCCAGCTTGTTAACCAAGCCAATTACCAAACACCTTTTTAATCGCCACCATCAGCTAGCATTTTCCACTGTCGCCATTACCACCACCATCTTCCACCATTTTTTCCACTCTCGCCGTCATCAGCTGCAATTTCCGCTGACACCACCATTGGCTTGCCACCACCATCCCCGTCTGCCACCATTTTTTTCACTCTCGCCATCATTAGCCTTTCTGACCACTACAGCTTCCACCATATCCACTATCATTTCCATCATATTCAGTATTCGTTTCATCATACCTACCAACGAAACGAGCATCAACCAACTCAAAATTTTCGATAAAGAAGGCTTTCAAATAGGCATAGAAACAAAGAAAGATGCAAGAAAAGGCAGGGAAGTTAACCAGACGCACTTCTGTCTTGCTATTCTGCACTGGGGGAAGAGATGAAGGAGAGAAATGGGATAAGAGAGAAGGATTAACGATAACCTAATCACGAGCACACTTGGGGGGGGGGGGAGGGTGCATGCAGTCTCCAGTGATTGCTTACATTTGTTTTGCTCGGAGACTGCAAGAGTGCTTCAATCGTTTTCTGCGCTATCAAAGCACACACCCAAGGTTTCAGAATCAGCACAGAAAATAACATGGATTTCAGTTGGCTCATAACCATCCGGAGCTGGCATTGCTGGGTATCGTAGCGAGCGCAGCTCCACAAGATGTGTTCAACGGCCTCTTGGGATCCGCAGCAGTCGCATGTAGAGGTGTATGCCATACTCATGCGAAACGAATAAATTTTCGTGAAATAAATGTGCTTCAACTGAGCAATTTGAAAAGCAGCCCTCTTGTACAGGCACTTTATGCTCCATCAATACGCCCTGATCGTATATTCCGGTAATGCGGAAGAGACAAGTAGGATAATCACCATCGCATGTAAAAGCAAGTGCCCTCAAAAGCTAGGAGCGTTTGCACAACGCTGATGGTCTTCTAAAACTTTCACGAGGGTATCCAAGCGCCTTTTGTAGCCTGGCACACTTTCAAAACGCATGTGGTTGGTCACTTGCCTATTCTCGTGCATACACGATCCTTGTATGAGGCACGCACCTCAACTTGTAGCAGTATTGCCTCTACGTCTATGGATGCTTGACTCCACACCAACAGACTCCTTATTATGATGTCGCAGGCTACAGAACATAAATCTTTCTGTGACGTAAATGATGTCTGCGCCGTCATGATTATTCCAACCTCGTATGTTCGACCCGGATTGTAGTTTCTGTGGCGTAATTCATATGTCGGGTATGCTGACTTCAAGTGTTCAAGCAGCTGGGTTAACAACTTATTCTTTCTGCTAACAACACGAACTCTTACATCTCCGTGTGGATCAGGCATCCCTGGTTGTTTTAACCGTCAAGAGGAGGTTACGTTGTGGAGCCCTCTTCTTGGGATCGCGCTCGCCTCATGCTCGACCGCCCTTTGGGCACAAAAGTACGACGGCCCGTATGGTATGAAATACGAGCGCGATACATGGACAGGGACAGCTAAGACACACACAAGCGCTTACCACCAACTGAAAGTTTAATTGGCAAGCTGTGAAGTATACACTGACAGATGAAACATTTCGTAAGCACATAGGACAAGACAGCACCGCAAACCAAATATGGCACTGACGTACTATTCATAGTGTCCGTCTTGCGACGCCCCAATCGGCGATGTAACTGCCATACACTTTGGACTGGCAAGGGTCTAAAATTAAAGCCGTGGTCATTACCTTCGTGCAGCAGGCCTCAGGCCACACTGACCATTCGACTTTATATGCTGCATTCGTGAACCTAAGCATTACTCATGACCTGGCTTTTTACATGAAGCGAATTTTATGTGCATACTGAATAAAAGTTACCATTTGTAAAGGAAGACTTTAGACAAAGAAAAAAAAAACCACTTTGCTCAACACCATAGAATAAGAAAGAGCATGCTCGTCTAAGCCTGAGTTTCATAAAAGTGACTGCTGGAGCACGTGAGATATGCCAGGAACCTTGGTTAACCCTGAACGGCGGGGCGATTCGACATTTACATTTAAAATAAACTTCACGTACGCTACGTCTGTGGAAGAAGCCGGGAAATATATATGTGAGCAATCCCTGAAAGACGAAAATTTTGGGCTGATTTGTAATGCTTTATAAGCGCTAGTCGTGTCTAACATTTTCGAGGTAGAAAAATTTATTGCGAACTGTTGGTCAATATTTACGTTCATACCATGTGATACGTCGGGACTTTCCAACAACGCAACAAACTGCGCTTAAAGGCGTGATGGCTGAGGCTTGGTTTTCGAACAATGCGCCTTGTTTGATGAATATTTCGCATCTCATACTGTATATAATGCCACACTTGTCAATCAATAATGCATTCAAGGTCGAAAAACAACAACATATAAGACAAACAAAGAAGGACTGAAGATGAGCTTTTACAGCTCTTCACGCAAAGCGTTTTTGAACAGCTCTTTTGGTTTCAGCATTACAGTGTGTTCCAAAATATTTCTTTGAGATTATAAAGAATACGCAGGACATTGATACCGTCAAACTCCGCAAGCGAGCGTGTTCAAACAGCACTATTATATGTCAGGAAATAGCAGCAATTTGAGCAAGGGGGGATGCTGGAGATTAGTAACGGAAGAACGGGTACTATGGTTCAAAACTTGGCTCCCTCACTCTTTCGAATAGACTGCTGTCTGGTTTCACAGCGGCTTTTCAACTAAATATGAAACCAAAACGGGACTTTAAGTTCATGATGTTTTCGCATTTTTTCCGCAGCGCTCTATTCCAATAACGGCCATCTTCGCATATAGAGTGGAGCAGGAAGGGGCTCACTTTAATACACACATGAGTGTAGGAGTAATGTAAACAGTTCTTCTATTGAAACGTTAAACATTCGTTACTTCACTGTACTGGCCTTGCTAATCGTGCGTTCCAACTATATTCGTTCTAAAGAAGTTAACAATCATGTGCTCGTGCCTCTACACATTTCCGAGTAACGTAAGAATTTTCATCTCCACGTCGCATGGAGTAGAAACTAAGCGCGTTTACGACAATCGCATTTCCTACTGTATTGTATGTGATTTATTGAATTTTGTCACTGGTCCCGTTCATTCGGGAGGCGATCGCCGGGCAAATTCCAAGGGCCGAAGCATCGGCCCCTCGAACCGCACCATGAAATCGTGGACAATTTAGAAGTGGTCCTTCTTGGCGCGCCAGCGGATGCCGGCTGTGGCCCAAAGAACAAGTCAGAGCCGAGAGTTTATAATCAAAACAAAATTATATTCTCAATAATGGCAGATCAAAAAACAGTACACAAGTATGCACACTCCACAATAGTTGCATACAATATGTCACCAACCAAACAACGTACTACAAAGGACAATCAGCCACACTCGAAACAACGGACACATACGCACTACAATGCAGACGCATGCATTGAACAACCAAGACACTTAAAGACTAAAAAGATAGAAAACCTATTCACTCCAAAGTTCTTGGAACGAAAGTCTATATGATACTCTTCCGAGAATCACTTACTCAAAGTCCAGCGTTGTTGTCGTTCTGCTGCCCCCGAAGTTCCTCTTCCAGGAAACCTCGCGTCTTCAATTGGCCACTCTCCAAGCTTCAAACTTCTCCGCCGGAAACACGACGGCTTCACACACGCAGCTGTTGCCACGCGTCTTCGCTCGATAGCGGTAGACACACGCTCTTGCCTGTAGCTCGAGCCTTCACCCCTCAGGTGGAAATCCTCTTCTTCTCCTCCTTTGTCACTATGGACAAACCTTCGCCGACTACACGGCGGAATCCCTACGCACTCTGGCACTAACTTCCGTCTTCTCCTGATCTCCCATCTCGGCTGCTCGATAAATACCTTCCGCGCGAGATTCCAGAAAGTTCTCACCATTTCGTCGGCGCAATACGCAGCGAAGGCTGGGGAGAGTGCGAGACGGTTCGAAGGCCGTCCGCGACGGATGACGCAACCCGGCATCACCACGCCCCTTTCCATCTAAATAATTCGAGGACTACACGGGCGCCGATGAGAGGAGGTTTGCCGGCAAACCTACGCTTCCGAGGGGAGAAGGACGCGCGCCCGGGAAGTCTTTGGATGCTTGTTTTCTTTTTTTTTCGTTGACCTCTCGGCGCTTCGTCGCCAGAATTTGGCGGCGCGCCCGATTTTGAGCGCTCGTTTGTGACAAATTTAATGCCTCAATCAAGACAATACTCCAGTGAAATATCTATGTAAGAAAAGGGTTTCTTGAAGGGCCAGTTGGTACATGATACTGAAGATAACAGCGCAAAAAACGGTATGAAGAAAGAGTGTTGTGTATTCAATAATTCTCCGTCCCGTTTTTTGCGCTGTTCCCCTCAGCAGTCATTGCATTATTACCACGCTATAATAAAATCTTCCTCAGCTGCTAGGTGATTGTTATGAATAATAATTCCTGATCCGTACTGCGAATTTATGAATAAATGAAAGCTTCACTCATTTTGTTTTGATATACTGAGTTATACAAGAACCGTGGAACTGGTGAGTGTTTTCTGACAATTTTTCTCAAGGCATGCCTTAAAAAGTCGTCATGCAGTGCGACATTTCTTAGCTATACTCTCAGTGCATTCGTAATCTAAGTGACAGGAAGAGTGGGATGCGTGTTTATTGAAAAAATATAAGTTTGCGTCAACGCCGACATAATTCAAGCCTAATGTTCTGCTCAAAAACGCGTAAATAAACGTTCCAATCAGATACCTTTTTATGACCACGTGGTCAATCGAAGTTTTATATGTAGTCCTGAGTAGTACTTCACTATTTTTTTCACAAAGAAAAGTTCTGTGCAATGCAAAGCAATTGCAGAGGATGTATACACCTGCAGTAGAGCACATTTATTTAAACCATCACAGGATATTCATGGAGTGAATGATGAAGAGTGGGGCAAAGCGTCCATCAGCCCGTCCGTGCCTCCATCTGTCTGTTTGTTCTTCCTTCTGTCCATCAACGCGACTATCCGTGCGTCCATCCATGCATCCGCCCGTCTGTCCCTGCCTCCGTCCATGAGTCCGTCCTTCCATATGTCTGTCTGTCTGATCGTGCGTCCATCCGTACGTACGCCCACGCGCTTATCTAACCATCCATCCGTCTGCTAGTCAGTCTGTCCATTCGTCCATGCGTCCATCTAGCAAACACTCCAAGTACCACCATCTCCCTTCTCGCATCCCATGTGGCACATACCCGCTCTAGAGCGGGTATGTGCCACTAGTGGTAACGTACTACTACATATATATGAGTAATGGACAGACCCACGCCGTAGAGAGCTTCGGAGAAGGAGGAAGACGGCGACGTTGAGAGTGCAGCAAACCCTGGCCTCAATCTTCTATTTTTCTTTGTTTTATGTTATTTTCCGTCATTCTCGCGAAGACGTCTCTGGCTAAAGAAAGATTTTGCCTTTACCGGGCCCTTTCCAAGAAGACGCGACCAAAATAATGGTCAGATTTCGGGACTTGGGCCGTGGCCCAGCCATGCAAGCGACCAGGACAGATGTCTGATCCATCCCACACTCTACCGAAACGCCCAGACCAACGAGCGGGTGAACGCAACTGTGTCAACACTAATGAACTTACAACAGATGACGGCGCATCCACAATAGTTGGACTCGACGAGAAGGTAGACGATTGGTCGGACATAGAGAACGACAACTTCCAGATGTCAAGCCACCGCAAAAGGAAAACTGTGGGTACTCCGGTGAATATATCACCTGCAGAGAGCAAAAAACACATAATAAAAGTGAACCCTATTGTTTTAGATTCTGCAATGACATGTCATTTACGCTGAGCCAGTTCAGAGTTATTTCACTCCTGAAAGTTCGTTACTGCTTGACGTGGCCACTGAAGATCAAGTAAACGCGCTTTTCAGTAGTGGCAAGATGTGTGGGGTAGCAGTTAGTGCTCGTCTTTCTAAGCCTACCTGCGAAACACCTGCTAATCAGAGGTTTTCTGAAGTGGTACACAGAGGCGCATCTTCTCGTATACACGAAACCCCAAGGCGTGATTCACGTCAAGAGAATTGTTATAAGGCAAGTTTCTTCTACGAATGAGTGGAAAGTTAGACCCACGGACGCGGTGGTACTTGCCTTCGCTCCAAACACCAAGCGACATCTGACTATTAACCTTGGCTTCACTCGACATGAAACCGCTAAATACATGAAGCCACCACCGAGGAGTTTTATAGGCCAACGTTTAGGTCATGTTGCGAAATTCTACAAAGCAGAGCTGCGATGCAAAGGCTGTGTAGGGCCACGTGACTTCAAAACTTGTAAGGTGAAATTTCAATGCGGAAACTGCAATAGTTACCATCCTGTCAGTGATAGTGCGTGCCCATTCTGAGTTAGCGCGCTGCATAGACGAAAATCCCTTATTAAAGAGCCTAAACTAACTAAACGAACTACTGCCCGGTAAGTTGCTCAATCACCTGAGGATTTTCCTTCATAGATGAAAGACAGAATATCAGCTAGCACAAAAAGGTACGTGAGGTGCAATCAAAAAAGTGCTTCCAGAAAACACCGCGCATTGCGAGTCTAGCAGAACAAGAAGCCATGCCAACTGCGTCTACTCAGAACATTTCTACACAAGCTACCTATGCCAGAGTTCAGAGACAAGAACTTGAGCAGAAAACAAAGGGACATGAGGAAAATATCCACGACACTGCGGGGATTGTTCGTGCTCTGTTTGCCGCTCTACGTTCTCACCTAGCGACAATACCACCAAGTAAAACGAAGACTATGCTTCAGGCCGTGCTGGCTGTAGAATCAGTGCTGCTTGGTTGTTTCGGGCACAACCAGCAGGAGGATGCTGAAGGCGAAGCCTCAGTGCACGTTAAATCGCGGAAAAGTACCTTTCATGATGCAGTGGAATTGTGCCGGTATTGTTTCTCGCATGAATGAACTACACCTGTTTTCAAAGATTATCAAATTCCGATCTTCGCTGTGTCAGAGGCCGGATTATCGAGACAAACATCAATAACTGGATACGCCACTCACAAGAACAACACCATAACGGCTTTTCCAAATGGAAGCGCCGCTGTGTATATACGAAGAGAGGTACCACACGTAGCACTCAATGTGGCGGACTGGTGCACAGATGTTATAGAAGTTTGTGCGATCAGAGCACAGATGGAAACCGCAAAATCAGCATTGCATCTGGGTATACGGCACCTCATGAAAATTTCCATCGAAAAGTTTTTGGAAGATCTGTGTCATCGTTGCCCAGCTCCAGGCATCATTTGTGGTGATTTCAATGTCTATCACACGTCATGGGGGGGGCAATAGTTAGGAAGCACGTGGACGTTGTCTGGAAAATGCTATTGATGAGCTAGACTTATGCATCGTGAATGATGGCAACGCAACATTCTTTAGGCCCCCAGCTTGTACAAGTATTATTGCCTTGACTTAGAATTCAATTAACGTTCAACTGACGTGTTCTACAGCTCCGGACAGAAGGGGTAGTCATAATTTTTCTATTTTTATTAATGTTGCTGGCCACCATTTTACGGAAACTAAATTTTGCTAAGTGACTGATTGGGGTCAATACTGAAAGCATCAAGATCACCGATCAGGGGACATGTTTCAGGATATCATAGCGGCTACAACTACTTTGCTCAAGCTACCTGCACATTTTCCCGGCCCGGACGTAAAGGTCCGCAATTTGTGCGCGGCTAGAAGAACGGCAAAAAGACTTATGCGAAGAGGTGGCGAATCTCTTAGCAAAACTCGGTTCAACAGACTTATAACAGCAATGCGGTGATACAGCTACAAACTTCAGAGGAAGCAATGAGAAACACTTTGTGAGAGTGTAAGTGCATTTACTCCACTGTCAAGAATTTGTTGAGTACTAAATAGTGTCGGAAGCACGCCCGAGCCTTTGAGACCGTTTATAGCCCTCGCGTTACTCAAGGATACATCAATGTCGTCTCCAGCCAAAGATTTTTCTCGATGTATATGGTTTCGGAAGAGAAATTGTACCACCTTACCCACTTCCGTCTCATTCTACATCTGCCACCGACGCACCTTTCACGCTGCGCGAACTTACGTCAGCCATAAGTTGTCGCCATCAACGCTGTGCTCCTGAACCTGACAGAATTACAAACCAAACATTCTCAAATCTTCCTGCAGAAGTGAAGCGCAGACTTTCGATGCATTTCAACTATGTTTGAGAGTCAGGAAACACTCCTCAAGCCTGGAAAATCACCTGGGTCTAGCCAGTGGTGAAGCCAGGTAAAGACAGAACAGAACTGGCATCACAAGGACCAGTATCACTAACTTTGTGCCTAGCAAAGCTGACAGAGAAGCTGACCTGCGTTCGGCTGACATGGTGGATGGAAATTCACATGGCCCTTCCAGCATGTATGAATGGGTTTCCGCAACGGTTGAGTGCACAGGACAACAACTTAGACTTGTTGAGTTACATAAAACGCCAACGAGCGTACGGCATTTCAACTGTGGCAATATTCCTGGATGTTTTAAAAGCGTACGAATTTATGTTTCAAGGTGCGATAATTTGTGGTCTTGCGTCCGTAGGAATAGCGGGGCACCTTTAGGCTTTGTTCAGGCGTTTCTTAGTGATCGCTAGTTGCAGGTGAAGTTAGGGACAGTGCTCAGTAGCTCAAGGAAAATTGCCAGAGGAGTGCCACAGGGCAGTCTCCTGTCTCTAATGCTGTTCTAATGGCCATGGCTGGTTTACCTAATGCTCGCAAGACTGTGAGTAAGGCAGCACAAATATCAATTTATGCCGACGACTTTTACATCTTGCTGTCTATTGTCATAGCCAACTTGCGGAGAGCAGCTGACGGAAGAACAGCACACTTGATACCGTGGAAAACACTGGCCTTTATTTCCTACGCACTCATCTTTTATAGCAACCTGGTGCTGACGTAACACGATGCATATCACATATCACACATCACATATCAGCACGTATTGCGGTGGCTATTATGTTACACTCCTCCCCACAAACAAACAAAACAACGATAGTTTAGCGGCCTTCGTGGTCAGAAACGCACAACTTGTTTTTAGGGGCGAAGCTCCTTAGGGCGTGGGCTGTGCGTCCCCTGTAGCCTGTATGTAGCCACCTCTAGTTTAGTTCTTGCAGTGTTCACTAGATGGCGGTACCGTCCCCTGTATGTAGCCACCTCTAGTTTAGTTCTTGCAGTGTTCACTAGATGGCGGTACCGTCTCCTGTATGTAGCCACCTCTCGTTTAGTTCTTGTAGTGTTTACTAGATGGTGGTACTTGTAGCTGATGATGAAAAGATGCAAGATGTTATAAACTAGAAAGCGGTAATTGTAGTTGATGAAAGACGCGAGATCTTATAAAGTAGGAATGATGTCACATATGGCGCGTGTCATTGGTTGAAGGCAATCGTTCGATTTAGTGCGGCGACGTACGCTAGGGGGAGCGATGTAATAAAATCGAGTGGGCAAAATGTACAGAGGATTCATGGTTTACCAGGTTTACCTCCGGAGCTTCGCCCACTCATCATCATTCACTTCGTGGATATGGCGGAATTTTTTTGTCCTCGTGCTTCTTCGCAGCATTGGCGTACTGTCATGGCTAGTAGGCACAGCAGATCGCGTGTTGCGGTCCCACTTTCGCTGCATGATTCAGGACACGGCTCAGCAACTGGACTCGATTGCTCTGACTCACACTTCCTGGGTAGCGGCACTAGTTTCTCAGCCGGTTGCACACCCGCTCGTTCCTACACGCACTCCGTGGTTGCCGTAGCTTGTTGCACAGGCGGTAACACTGGCGCCGGTGAAGAAGTCTGTCGCTCAGGCGGCAGTCCAGGAGGCGCAATAAATGGAGCGAAGTTCGGCCGCAGGTGTTCTTGATGGCGCCGCCAACACCTACCGTCTGACAAAATGACATCAGCGATGTTATCGGTGGCTCTGTCAGTCACTCTTGGGGGCATCCACGTTGGCCCCGAACGGAAATTCCGTGCGTAGATGTAGTCTCCGGGTCTTGCGGGTGGTGTGGTTCGAGCTCCACCATCAAGGACAATCTTCTGCTTGAGCTGCTTCAGCAAGACCTTAGCTTTCATGTCTGGATGCAACAACGTTAGAGCAGTCTTTAGCTTACGGCCCATGATCAGCTCCGCTGGTGAGCACCCGGTAGTTTTGTGGGGAGTAGTCCTGTAATTGAAAAGAATACGGGCAAGTTGGCATAAAAAATTCCCTCCAGCCGATTTCTTTAGCTTTGACTTGATGCACTGAACTGCCCGTTCTGCAGCCCCGTTTGACGCTGAATGGTATGGGGGTGTCAATACTTGTTTGATGCCATTTCGATGCAGGAACAGTTTGAATTCCTCGCTCACGAACGCTGGTCCGTTGTCGGACACCACTACGTCTGGCAATCCGTGAGTAGCAAACATAACCCTCAGGCTTGGGATAGTTGCCTCTGCTGATGGTGTAGATATAGGAACGGCCTCTATCTACTTTGAAAATGCATCGATAACGATCAGCAAGTAGCGGTTCTTCAAAGGTTCAGCAAAGTCAATATGAAGGCGAGACCATGGTCTGTCCGGAAACGGCCATGGCGTCATCGCTACCGGCCGCGCAACCCTCTGGTGTTCTTGGCAGATCTGACACTGGCAAACTGCAGCGGTAATGTCCTCGTCCAACGAAGACCACCAGACGTGACTCCTGGCGATAGCCTTCATCTTGGTCATTCCAGGGTGCCCCTCATGAAGGAGTTGCAACACTTCTTGCTGTAATGCACTTGGGATGACCACTCGCGATCCGAGAAGTATACAGTCTTCTTGCACGCTCATCTGAAGTTTTCGATCTGCGTAGAACCTGAACTCGGGGTGACGTAGCTCAGCTCCAGATCATAAGGCCTCTCGTAGTTTCGCTAAGGTTGGGTCCTTGGAAGTAGCTTCCGCGACTACAGTCGACCGTAGCACCCGAGGATAAGCAGCCTTCAGCATGAAAACTTCCGCTGGCCTTTCCACAGGTTGAGCGTACCCTGGTAGTGGTAGGCGACTCAAACCATCCGCGTTGGCAATGCTTGGTCCTGGCCGGTACATGAGCTTGTAGTTATACGCACCAAGCATCAGAGCCCAACGCATGATGCGCGGTGAACACATCTCAGGCACGCGCTTGTCGGGAGAAAGCAAGCCCAGTAATGGTTTATGGTCCGTAATAGCCTCGAACTCGCGTCTCCAGAGGTATTGTCCGAACTTGGTTACGCCAAACATGAGCGCAAGAGCTAGAGCCTCCTTGTCGATGTGACTGTAATTTCGCTCGGCTAGCGCGAGACTTCGTGATGCAAATGCGATTGGTCGTTCAGCCCCCGAGTCTTCTCTATGGGCCAGAATGGCGCCAACGCCGTACGGTGACGCATCGCATACGAGAACCACGGGCTTCTTGGGGTCATAATGCGCCAGCACTGCTGCTGAAACAAGTAGCTCCTTGCTCCTTTGGAAAGCACGTTCACGATCCTCACGCCACTCTCACGACACCTTGGCCACAAGCAGCTCGTTCAAGGGATGCAACACACTAGACAGCCCCGGCAACACGTCCAGGCACTCATGGTTTCCCAGTCGTACAGTCGCAGGCAGGCTGCCTTGCACCGCGGACAGCTCACCGGTGTAACCTTTCAGCATGACGCTTGACGGTTCCAGGCGACAAGACGGAAATATGCGGCGAAAGGTCTCTTCCGACACGACAGACACACTTGCTATCGTGTCAATTTCCATAATGAGTGAAGTTACATTCACGTACACTTTAACCTGGTACGGGCTACCGTCGTGATCCGGTGCGCGCACTTGCCACATTTCATAGACTTGCGGTGCCGGTGTCTCAGAACGGCTTTCTTCGTCGCCTACGGTATGGATTGACTGATGCTTCCGGGACAAAAACGCTGAACCACCTGCGCTCGTAACTGTAACTGCCTTACCCTTGCATACTCGCGCCAGATGCCCCTTGCTTCCACACTTGTGACAGACGCTACTTGCATGTCGACACTGCGTCGCCAGATGCTCGCCTCCGCAGCGGAAACATGAAACTGGTTTATGCTTCTGCTTTCCTGTATCACGTGACACGGCATTCGTCGGCGCAACAGTCATTGGCATGGCTGTTGACAGCGCGCGAGAATCTTTCTTCGCCGCTTCCATCGCGATAGCTGTCTTCTTTGCGGTATCAAGGGTCAAATTTGGTGACTCCAACAGTCGTCGCTGCATTGTCTCGTCGTTGATGCCTGCCACGATGCGGTCACGAAGCATTCTGTCTCGAAACGAGCCGAAAGCACAATCGTCAGCACGTTTGTTCAGGCTAGCGAAGAAATCCCCAGCCGTTTCACCAGAATGACGTATTCTTGAATTAAACTTGAACGTTGCAACCACTTCCGATGGTCTCGGCGAAAAATGCTTCTTCAGTACGTCAAGGATCGTGGAAAGGCTTGTTTCTGACGGCTTCGACGGTGACAGCAGGTTCCGCAGTAATGAATACGTGGCCGGTCCCAAACAGGTGAGAAGTACTGCTCGCTTTTTTCATCTTCGACGTCGTTGGCTATGAAAAATTGTTCTACCCGCTCTTGATACTCATCCCAGCTGGTTGTTCCCACGTCGAACGGCTCAAGCTTGCCGACACCAGGCATTCTACACACGGTAGAGAACACAGCCTTACAGGGAAGTTCCAGGCGGCACCAGCAGATCACACTTTCATCTTCGTCGCCACTGTCATAGCCAACTCGCGGAGAGCAGCTGACGGAACAACAGCACACTTGATACTGTGGAAAACTCTGGCCTTTATTTCCTACGCACTCATCTTTTATAGCAACCTGGTGCTGACGTAACACGATGCATATCACATATCACACATCACATATCAGCACGTGTTGCGGTGGCTATTATGTTACATCTATACATCAGCATAAGCGATTGGAAATGATTGGCCAAAGAGTTATACTCTCCGCACAAACTTATCTTGAATCTAATAGACTAATGATATCAGGTGTAAAGTCTCATCTCATACTATCTACAGGTATGCGAAAACGAGAAACAGGAATGAAAAATTACTCCCTGGTGCATCATATAAGCAAGTTAAGTACATCAGATTACTTGGAGTCACTTTAGACACCAGGATGAATTGGCGACGGGCAGTAGAGAAGACAATGTCAGTGCTGTCACCCCGTGTAAACATTCTTCAAAGGATGGCGAGAGCAAGCTGGGGGAGCCACCGAACATCAATGATAAAGTTACGCGCAGCAGTAATTGTCAATCGTGTACTTTTCCGATTGCCTCTGATCTCTTCGAGTGAGCCACAGTATGAACGGCTGGAAAAACTTCATCGTAAAGGCCTCAGATTTGCTTTTGAAGTGCCAAAGTTTGCAGTGAGCATAAAGATGTTTCATGATCTCGTCTTCAACTGTTACGTCTTCTCGCGTCTCAACGACTGCTGACACAGCTTGGCCGACTTGGCAAATCAAGCCCTGGACGAGCATTACTCAGTCGCCTTCGGCGACGCACAGAATCGCGAGCTTTCGTGGCCCTCAACACCCTCCGCCATATTGGCATCGATTACCCCAAACAAAGACAACTTCGACAAGACCCACCTTGGTCACAAGAGGATGTCGACTGTCAAGTGATGATTCCACGAATGCGCAGCAAGCGTTCCACGGCCACAGCGGAAGTACGTTTTTTTTTGCACTTGAATATATTGAAGAAAAGTACGCCGATCATTTAAAAGTTTTCTACGATGAATCAGTCAATATAGTGCATAGAGCAAACGCTGCAGCGCTTGTGATCCCGCCTCTAAAGGCGTCCTGGGCAGCGCGATTCGAGTGCGTTGTTTCATCGACAGCATGTGAAAGTGTGGCAATTGAAGCAGCCCTGAAGAAACTGAAGTTTTGTAGCCAGCAGCAAATCGTGCTGTTTTCAGACAGTAAGCTCGCTTTGCAGCGGCTAAAACATGGATTGGTTTCGGATCGATGCACTCAAAGATCACTGCGAATCTTTAAAGACCTGCACGGCGATGGTATAAACATTAGGTTCAATAGATTGCATTTCTTTTGCAATAAATTAGTACAACTTCCATCTTGAATGTAATCATAATAGTGCCTGCAAGTTGCATTAACGTAAGTTCTTTTTTTTGTTTTTGAAAATACTGCCTTAAACATTGCACTGCGCATACAGTTATGGTAAATGGCTGCTGAAAGCAATCGTAGATGAGGGGTAAACAGGATTATTTGAAATATTGTTATATTAAGGGATGATATCCATCAAAACCTTTAAATAATCAAAAATTTTGTCCACCGATGTGGAAGCTAAAAGTTCATTGAAAGTACTCTTTCTTGCTGCCACTCCAAACAATGCATTATTGTGAAAATTATAAGTTGCATGCATTTTGTTTATACATATAACTATATAGGATTGCTCTATAATAATAGCGAGGTTCGGAAGATTCAATACGTTTTGTGACCAGACACGATTCCTTCCTCGTAAAACGTGTCTGCTCTCGTATAGATTATTTACGTCGTAATAATTGAAACTTATTGTTTCAAACCTAAATGCCACGAAAAATGTACAAGTTAAATTACATGAATGCATGCGTATATGCACTGAACTGAGTTGCAACTATCCCTTACACAAAGCTGACCTAAGATGTCGGTTTGTTTGCATGACAGAAACAACATATATAATTAATACTCCTGTTGTTGTAGAAAATAGGCAGGTGAGCTTTGTGTACAAATTGTTATATATTACAGTCCACATAAAAGTGTGATCATGGTGCTAAATATATACGTGGTTCATCCCATATAAGGAAGCACTTCCACTTATAAGGATCCACTTGATATGTTATATTGACGCAAGGTAGGCTGGAAACTATAGTCGCCAGCCTCTGAGGAAGACAACGAAGTAGTTCTGTGTGCATGTGCTCTGGTGTTCGCGTTTCTGGCTCTTGGGTTACGAAAGTAAACACCCTATTCTGTTCCTGCGTACCTGTATCCTTGTGACATTTTCTGGTGGAAGTGCTGGGTATGGTAGATGATACGGTCCCCTGAGAGCACCACTGACGCAAGTCCATGGAGTATCTCAGCCGAGCTAACCCCTGTGCACGTACGTTCCAGCCATCGTCTCCAGGGACTCGAGCCAAAGCACGGTTTGCTACCTGAACGTCAGAGGACTATGAATCAAACACCGCCTAACGTCACCGCGCCAGCACCAGCGCACCTGGTTATCAACCAGCCCGAGACGCCGAGACATTTCACGGAGCTGCTTTTGAAGATGCCGACGACTGGCTCGAGCATTTCGACCGGGTCGCCGTTATCAACGATTGGACCCCAGAGCGTAAGCTACGCTATGTGTACTGTTTCCTAGAGGACTCCGCGAAAACGTGGTTTGAGAACCATGAAGCAGCGCTTACGTCATGGGATGAGTTTCACCGGCAGTTCCTCAAGGCATTTGCCCGAGAGGACAGAAAAGAGACCGCAGAGCGTGCTATAGATGCAAGGGTTCAAAGCTCTAACGAAAAGGTGACGACTTACGTAGAGGACATGGATCGGCTTTTCAGGCGTGCAGAGCCCTCTGTGTCCGAATCCAAGAAAGTTCGCAACCTAGTGTGTGGTGTTAAAGAAGATATTTTTGCCGGCCTGATTCGAAACCCGCCTGCAACACTTGCGGAGTTCCATGAGGAATCCACTGCTATGGAGAGGGCCCTTCAACAGCGTGCCAGGCAGTATAACCGTAGTGTTCACCCAAGTGAGGTCACTTCTGTCACTCTCGACAATGACATCAGCGCGTTTCGAGAGCTTATCAGAGCTCTCATTAAGGAAGACCTACAAAAGATGCAGGTGACTCCTTCACCTGTAGAGCAGCTCTCCATTGCGGAGATGGTACGCGCCGAGCTACGGCAAGCCGTTCACGCTCCCCAACCATCCGAGGCGCCACAACAGAGGCACAGCGTTCAGATGAGCTACGCGGAAACAGTGCGACGTCCTCCATCATGCAGTTCAACCAGCGTATTTTACCCCAATGAGCGACACGATCAGCAAATTGAGGTAGGCTTCCGCCCTTGCAGCTCACCGTTGATCTCCGAAGCAAGACCGAGAAAGAGTGACATTTGGCGTACACCCGGCCACAGGCCCCTTTGTTTCCACTCTGGGGAAGCCAGACACGTCTACCGAACATGTCCATACTGTCGTGTGGGTCTCCGTGGATTTTCGCCTAATGCCCCTCGTCCACGACCTGGCGAGCGACTACAGGAGATAGTTTCATCTCGAATCGTCGCAGTATACAACATCGGTCGCAAGAGCCTCGCTCGTCGTCGCCTGCTCGCTACAGGTCACCGAGCCCAGCCTGTTCACGCGGCGCTCCGAGACGCCGTTCACCCAGTCCTGCAAGTCGGGAAAACTGAGTTCAGCGACCTCCGCCGGTGAGGCCGCTGACGCTGACTCTACGGAATATCCTCCACTACGACGACAGCGACAGCAGCAAAAACCCTACTGAAACATTCCGTATGATGCGGAGACCTCAAGTACGGAATTATTGAAATAAGGAAAGCGTATGATGCGGACTCCGCATAAGACGTATGATGCGGACTCCGCATTTTATGGAAAGACGTATCATGCAGAAATTACTGAAATGTGTGCATGTTACGCCTGAATCTAGTGCAAAGCAATATAATGTGTAAATTGAATAGACGTCCACATCTTGAGTACATGCAATACTGTGTACAAATCACAATATTTCTTAAATGTGCATGATGAGGAATTGAATCATCAGCATATTTCTAATTGTCGTGATGCGGAAGCAAAATTACCTTTTAAATAAAATACATGACAAAACTACTAAATTAACATGCTAGCGATTATAAATGGTGGTTACATTGCAACACAATATTGCAGTGTTCTATGCAAGACCTAAAGAACTTATAAAGTTATTATTATCAATTGAGAAGCATTAATATACACAACAGCCCTGCTACAATCAATATATTTTTTCATTTGTCTGTATGCTCCAGCTGTGAATAGTGACATTGCAGTGTTGATGGTACACAAATGAGGTGACTGCACCGTAATTTCACGAGCTCCACCTAAGCCACAGGAAGGTGGTACAAAACACAACGTAACAGCAGTTTTAGAACATTAAACTTAAATAATAATCACAGCACTGTGAAAGTGTGGCGCTGTGTTTGTCTCATGAACGCCTTGTGGAGTTCGGCGAAATGCTGCTTGAGGCTCCGGCACCACTGTAAATTTGGAAGGTCACTGCCATAGAACCTAATTGTCCTTCATAGGCACCTGGAAATGAAAATAATTGGCACAAATAATGTCAGAGACACATGTTAGCACATTAGTTCACATGCACAAGAAATATAACACACAGAATGAAACTGAAAATGCAAGGCACACAATCCTTCATGTTATGCATATGTGAATATTACAAGGAATGAGTGTATAAATTAGTTCTGCCACATCAAAGAAAACAGCATGCTTATCACAGTGAAAATAACTAGGTTGTCACGATTTTCAATGGTAGAGATAATCGATTAATATGTCCTTATGAAATTATAATTTAAATGCTTCCTGCACAGTAAAACTTCAGGAACTGCAAGTGAAAGCTCTCAATGTACATTTAATAGTGTGTGCATGTAGATCTGCTGCCTTTACACTATACAGTTTGTGCACAAAATTGGCATCTTGAACAATTTTGAGAGTTAAACCAATGCAACCTATGAAGGTTAAAATCACCATGAAAGCAAGCAGGACCAGGCAGGTGCCATTAAAAATTTGTGCAAGCCAGATAACTATAACCGAACTGCACACATATAGGGGAGCAAGAGTAACAGAAATTCGGATGCTGACCAGCAGGTCGCAGTAACAAATCCCGGCTCCATTTCTGATGGAGGCAGAAATGCAGTAGGCACGTGTGCTCACATTTGGGTGTACATTAAAGAACCCCAAGTGGTCGAAGTTTCCAGTGCCCTCCACTACGGCGTCTCTCACAATCATATAGTCGTTATCGGACGTGAAACCCCACATATAAATCAAGAATAACAGAAATGAACTGCCAACAGAAAAGTTGAGTGCATGTGCTATCTGTAAGTGCTTACACCTTACTACATACAGCATGCTCATTTCATTTTAAATACCGATTTTGAAAATAACTGCTAGCTATTAGGAATGTAAAAGGTAAGGTAGAACTGAACAACACTACAAAAAGTGACCCTATTATGACATCACGTTTTCTTATAACAAAATTGACTAAGACTCTGAAATATCATTATGCAAGAAAAAATCTTCAAAAGAACAATCAAGTTTGAAGTCATATATTTTTAATATGGCTACTATGATTATCACCAAGAAAGTGACCTCAACATGGCGAGTGTTAGTTTTTAAGGCCTATGTTCACTAGACAATGAACTATACCACAAAAAGCTCAGCATTCAGGCAAAGCACCACACAAAAAAAGAAAGCAGTCCTTTTTGTTATTACCTACAACGCCTTTAAAATGGTATTTTTACCTCTACTTTCCGCTTTTTATCTAAGTAACTGGTGTGAATTAAGTTAGCCGAAAATGCACTGTGCCTCCAAAACCTGTTGGTTGAATCTGAATTTTTAAAGAATGGTGAAGTTTGCACTAAATTAGGCTCCACAAGCCTTGGAACAGCGAGACTGCATGACTCTTAGAACTACTTTGGTAACTTGTGTTTTGTTTCTGGGCCTAAGCATAAAGACAAGGGCTTAACTGAATTACTGCTAACAAACAAATGCTTTCGAAATTGCCGAAGCGTCAAAGGATGCTCAGACATTTGTTGTTTATCGCACTGGGTTATTCTACACCACACATACAAACCACACTGCCTGGTGACCATCACAGATGTATAGTTTAAAAAATGATGGTAATTTACTCTTTTGAAAATAGTTATTTGCAGAAATGTTTTGAAGAGAAAAAAGTTGTGGTCACGTGGGTACCTTCAGAATTTCACAGAATGTCGTGCGGGTGTCATTTGTGAGAAAAATTTCAAAGTAACGCTTTTTCTTGCCATATCAAATTTGATCTACATATTAAGTAAAGGTGCTTCTTAGAGTATTTGAGGCCGAGTAACATTAGTGCAATTTTTCTGCTACACAGGCTTTGAAGAATTCAGCCAAACTGTTTATCGTTTGCATTTCTTGTATGGCAATACTGCACTTTGTATGAATATTTGAGCCACAAATACTCACTGCACAGAAGTTATATTTCACGAAAAAAAATAATGTTGGGTCCAGATTACAAATATCACTATATAATTGTTTTTGTCCACATTGAGAGGCAATTTGAGCTGTGTGTTTGTCTAGTTGTAAATTACTTTTATGTGTAAGTTGAAAGCAAATAAACAGTTCTTGTTATATGGCAAGTGTTATTACAATTTTTGTTTAAATGAGGAAAATGATTTTTGAAGTCTCCTATTGAGGGCCATGGGGAACTTCAGAACGGAAGCTGTCGTATATCAAATGCAGAAAACAGCCATCATAAGAAAACTTCAAAAATTCATTTCTACTTTAAGACAAAGTGTACTCATATAACTTGCCATATAAAGAGATCTGCTTCCTTGCTTTTGATGTGGCAAAAAATTACACTAATATTACTGAGCTTCATGTACTACACACAATAACCTTTACTTAATACCTTGACCAAATTTGGTGTAGAAGAGGCAGTATTTTTGAAATACTCTCTACATTTTACAAACAACACCCAGACGACATCCTGGGAAGTCCTGAAGGCACCAACGTGGCCTAATATTTTGTTCTCTGCGATAGATTTTAGCATTTTGCTGTTTTCAATAGAGTAAACGAGCGCAATAATTTTTTTTTCAAATTACGTTTAGGACGGTTGGCAAAATGGCTGGGATGTTTGATGCGTAATTACCTCACTGCCAGCATTTATTCTTCCGAAGCTCAAGCTATCACCTCCGTGTTACCGCCTCCCTCACATACAATGCCTGCATAGGAAAGGAAAAGAAAGGAAGGTCCGACAAAGTTCACAAGGCAAGATATTTTCATGTTGGATAAATTCATTACCATAAACAGCAGCAAAATCACATTCATTTTGAGTAGTCTAAGACACAAGCTATATACCAGCATACTGAGAGCCAAGCACAAACTCTTCATTCGAACATGTGTGGTGATAGACAGGAAGCACTTATTGCAAGACTTAACAGTCTGTAATTAACTGACTGAAGTACAATGCACTGTTCAATCCAACACCACATAGGCATCTTTGCTATAGCAAAGCCATGTGTCATTGATTCATGCACTAGATGGGACAATGCAAATGTAACAAAAAAGGTGAAAAAAGAAAACTGGTGAAAAAAAGAAAAGGGGGGATGCAAAGTAGGAGCAGTGTAGCACTACTTTTACTTTGCATCCCCCTTTTCTTTCCTCTTTTTTTCTTCTTTTCTACCATTTACCTTTTTTTGCTTCTCTTACGCTCAACCTCCGACAGGAGAACACTTTGTATCAGCGCAACCTAACTTGAAAAGAAGCAAGGGCTGCACTCTTCTGCGTTATAGGTTTTTTTTTCAGACAAACATTTCCAACAGGCACACACGCCTACGCCAAAAGATGATGTCATTACTGACGCCATTTAAACTAACACGCCAAGGATGACGAGGTGGCTTCTAAAAAATAGGTCTTCTCATCGCAACATCGGCCAGCCTGTCTAAGGCACTTCCACTGTTCACACTGATTACCCCGCTAGATGTTTCCATCTGTTGACTCACATCTTCATTTTGGATAACACTAAGACGAGCTTACATTGATGAATACGCACGAAAGTTTAGTGATGTATCGTGTATCAGATTAAGCAACTCTGTTAAAAAATTATTGATAGCTTGCTTCCAGGCTTTTTATACTGTAGCCTGAAACTTCGTAATGTCTTCTATGCACATGAACCAGATTGACAACGTAATGCACAACATGCTTAAGAATACTGCGAGGAATATGATAACGACAAAACGACCAGCCACCCAAATTTTTCGCTGTACATGTTTATAAAATGTTCATGTACACCCAAACGAGGTGCTTATGATACAAGCCGAAAAACCTACAAGTAGGGCCTTGGAGCCTTCTGGAAGTAGACGTGTTGCATTTTTTCTGTGGAGGGCTTTACACCCATAAGTGAGGAACAAAACTCCTGTATAATGAAGAATGTTGGCAGCTATCAGTTATAGAAAAACCTAATGCAGCTAATCTTCCCCGACACATCTGTACATTTAGAGAGGTGACGTAGCTTCTGTGATTGCGGCAGTAACTCCAACAGGACCAGTGCGAAAATTGGCACTACTTGGCAAGAAAAAATATCCAAACATGCCTGCCTGACTCCCTCTAGCCATGTTGGCTGAATCTGACACATGACTTCTTAACTGCTGGCCAGACAAAAACAAAACCCCTGAAGCACTCACAATACACAGCGTGAAGTTCCTCTGAAGTGGTCAACTTCGTCTTCTGCGATGAAAGAGCAGCACAGTGTACTGATAAGGCACTCCTTGCAATGGTTTTCAATGCCACACAGTGACCTTGCTGTTCCTGTTGAAGAGAGTTTCGGGAGCTTGGAGGGTGCTTGCTCTTTTCTGGGGGCTGCTGCCGCTCCTCGTTTCTGCTCAAGGTCAACCTGCACAAAGCTGTAGACGAGGCAAGAGTTGTATATATTGATATACAAACTTTCGCTGAACACACATTTCCTAGTGGCACACTGAGGAATTTCTTATAAAACTTAAGGCCTCGCATATGCAAACATTTACAATCGATCCGAAGATGCACTCGACTCTAAAGGAGCAAGTTTGTTATGTAGTGTATATAAAGAAAGGTCATTCAGCACAACCACAACTACAGTCGCACACGAAAACGACATTTTACACGATCCTGTTTATTTACATGGTCCATTTTATTTTATTTACATGGTCCATTTCACACGGTCCTGTTTTACACGATGTGGTCTACATGAAATCTTGAACCTGGCACCATATAGATTGAAAGACGCACACAGAGCTTGAGACAAACCTAGTTTCCCGTGGAGCATCCTCTTGCACTATAACAACACATCTCAATTTAGTTAGTTGGTCAGAACGAGGTGAAAACAGATCGCACTTGAAAAGCACGGGCAGAAGGAATGACGCCTGCACCCAGTGCTCCCTGTACATTCTCGTTGAGGGTGCAGTTTTCACCTTATTCTTATGCAATTTCGCATTTATAACATTGTTCGCTGCATAATCTTTGTGGCAATAAAGTGTGTGATACCGTCATGTGTATCCCATGTAATTTACAAAAAGAGAATACAAGATAGCTTGATTCAAAAATAAAGTGCATCCAGCGCCATGTACTGTAGCCATTCTTTAGGCAAGAGGCAGAATGATTTATTCTTCAAACCATATCTTACTTGTAACCACTACAAGAGCTAACTCGTACACTGGCACATTCTGTTTGCCTCTTCAGATTATAAGGTACCTTTTTTACACCAGAAAATCTTCAAGAAAAATAGAAGTGTTGTAAATGTGAAGAAAGAAAAGTAGAAGGAAAAAAAGATAACCTGCCCTCTACAGGGACCGAGCCTGCGAACTTCGAATAACATGTCCGATGCTCTATCAACTGAGCTACCATGGCGGCTATCCCTCTTCCATTTTGTACGGTATATATGTGAATCTATACATGGAAGATTCAGTCAGCGCTGCCTGTTACCATTATGGCGAGTGTGGGACACCTTTTTTGCCTACTGGCAATTACATTACGATTGCAATTACGTTACAATTACTTCCAATATCCCTATACTTCTTTGGCAGCATTATGCAACTGTCAGTTCTCAGAAAATCTGCTAGTTACAGGAGGTGGCAATGGTTCGCCCTCCCACCTAAATGCATGTACTTGAACACATGCACAACTGATAAAAAAAAACAAGTCACACACCGCTAAGATTACTGAGATTCACTGTTTCAGATTCATGAGTAAAGGAAAGAATTATAAATTTAAGGGTTTGTTGTCTTTATTGAACACATTATAATAAGAACTAGCAGAAAATGATGCGAAACGAACTATAGGGGATGTTATCAAATGTAACTTTAACAAAATTGTGAAAAGTGAACAAAAACGTAACTTGGCAACGTTTTTGACAATTGAATTGACATTACTTTTTATAACATTCCTTTATTTTACTGGGTAATGTTGTCGGGTAATTCTCATTATTAGAGTGGTGAGTAGGCTGACAAAGAAAGTATATGGCATTGATATTTCTTTTGAACACCTAAAAGTTTGAGGAACTTAAAAGAGTGCAAGCTACTTTGAGTAGACCAGTATATTTAGTTGGAGCGAAAAAGAAAAACGTACACACAATTTTACCGGGCTTTTTAACCTATTTTGAGACATAAAAGTGTATGCTACCAGTAATGTTAAGTACCATTACTTTTGTCACACTATGCACTGTAGCAGGTGTAGTTAGAGTTGTGATAGTGAAGGATTAATCAAGCACGCCACCAACTGTGTTCACATCAATGGTCGCGTATTTTAAAAATAAACCTGCTGTATAATAAAAAAAGTTTACAGCATTTATGATTTTATCCAAATCAAGTTAAACCGACTGGGTAAGCAAACCATTTGCATAAAATCAAAAGGCATAAAGTGATTCATGTATTATATTTATGTGAACAATTTCAGCAACGCAGGGCAAAGTGACAACAGTTCTATTAAAACCCCTCTCATTATAACATGCATGAAAAGCACCTCACCAGAATATTTTATAGTGCATGTAATATCGAGACTACTAGACAGTCTATTATCCTTTTAGAAGAATGGTATCTCCTTCACGTTCAAGGGGCAACCACTTAGCCTTTTCCTGAGCTTTTCTGTGAAAATTTCCTGAATTTCAGATATCATTAGGATTGATTTAGAGTGAACAGATTGCTTACGCATTGAAACCTAGTTCTGTATGTAACTGCAATTATGGGTGCCAAACCACCTCCAATTAATTTTTAACATTTACCTTTTTTTTAAGTACAGCAGCACAACTAGCTATGGGTGCCAAAAAAGTAGCTAGAAACAATACCTTTACCTCTTTGAGCCTTTGGGACGTGTTCAGCTTCTCAGTGCTCACCTTACAATATTTTTTTAAATACGTGTTTGTGTGCCCACTGCTCTTGCTCCTTGTAAAGTGAGGAGGAGCACATGGCAAGAAGAGACAAGAAAGAAGGATAGTGAAAAAAAGCAAAATAAGCGAGGACCTCTTTTTTATAGTACAATGTGTGTAACATTACTATTGCGACAACATATAGACAAATTATCACGGCTATGCATCCATTGTAGAGTCATACACAGCTGCAACACCACGACTAAATTTCAACCATGTGTTGGTTTAGGATCCCTTTATAGTGGCAAGCTAATGATATCTGCATTTGTTTGGCACATATTAAGATGCAGCAAATTGTGATATGGTAATCTCATTTAGAATGCACGTTATGTGGCTTCATTGTATATGTGGCCACAAGTAACTCTGTTTGCAAAGCAATATGGCAGAGACTAAACAGACGTCACCGACCACTCCAATCTGAACTTGCCTTTGCTACTTGCCCATTATCATCCCAGCGAAAAATGAATAATTGAATCTGCTACAGATATGTGCTAGATTATGCTAAGGACCAAGTATGAAGGGTGCTTTGTTATTATTGAGATCAGTTATTTGTTCAAGAACACTTACTGTCAAACACAAATACATTGCTGGCGAAGCATCAAGACTCAAGTTTAAAGCAAGAAGAAGTGTCTCTAAAAATTACAGGCCACAAGGTGAAAGATAAATATTTGATATACTTGGGATGTAAAACACGCACAAGAGGTGCTGCCATATTATATATTTCCTTGTGTTGAAACCTGCTTGCTTTACTCACCCAACACATCTGTAAAGATGCCGTGACAACACCAAGGAGCTGATGCAGCAAGGTTGAACACATGTCCAGGGATTCCACCATTCCTAAGCAGCCCTACAGCCTCCACAGTCCTGCAACCATTTGTAAGATAAATATAGTTCTACCCTAAGTTCTTGGTTTACAGACACACATGCAAGACGCATAACCACTCAATAGGAAGTTTGCATGATAATGCCTTGGGTAACAAAACGGATGCCAATATCAAGTATCCCGGCCTGCCGCTTCTTTCTTTCCGTTCTTAATTATTCAATTATTGGTTAATAAATGTTCCCCCAATGTGAAGTGTACTGGCAGTGCGGTGAAGAATTGCGATGTATTTCAAACACAGTCCAATTCATGGCAAGTAAGCATGCAATAGCGTTTTGTCAGCTGTTCGAGAAAAGAGCCTGAAGTTTAGCTAAAACCCATTTTTTTATAAACACCATTCAATTTGATATAAATGTTGTGAGCATTATGTGAAGGAACACGGATTAATGTTTAATCAATGATTTCTTATAATGTACTGATATGAGTGCAACTAACTGAATATGAAACGATAATTTTTGCTTGAGAATTTAGAGTTATGAACACTATCGCACTTTCCAGCTGCATCTTGTCCAAAACAGCGGCAAGATAGGCTAGTTTCTGTAGGTGAGCAGTAATGAGCAGTGCAAAGTAACAACAAGAAACACCAGTAACAACAGTATGGGGCAAGCACAGACTGCCAACTGTATAATTTATTGCACAAGAGTTCGCCTGAATTTCAGTCAGACAACTCGTGCAAATGAAGGTCCAGTTAAAAATGAACAAGTTACGAAATCAACAATGCCTGTTTTCACTAACAGGACCCTCATTCACATAAAGTATGCAGCGATAGGCCCCTACCGAGGTACGTCACAGCTTGATGTCACTGGCGCATGTAAAAGGTGTTGCTGGAAAAACACTCCCACTGGTGGCTCAGCCTGGTACAGTCGTGCGGTGTTGGGGGCAAGTTTTAATTTTTCAAAACTTACACTTCACGTTACAATGTCGACATTAGCTGTAGTATGTGTCAGCAAACATCTAGCTGTGTGGTAAACTGTGTGGTAAAATATTTGCCACTCTGTCTGTTTATCTTGAAGAAGTGAACTAACGTGGTGGCCTGTGCGAAGAACAGTGGCATAGTCTTCAAAAATGTGCACTGTTGATTGCGGCATGTAGTGTGCATTGAAAGGTATTGAGAATATCGGTTCAACTGAGAATATTGTGTGTGGTGTGTGCAGTGTCAATAACAATGTGTCTTGTTTGCGAAGACGTTAGCACTCATGGCAGGGACCGATCGATGAAAAAAAACTTGATTTGACATTTTAGTCAAGGTAAATTTGCACTTGACGCGACCATCTGCGAGTGGGTACATCTCGGTGTTTGCGCTGTGTGCAGAAAAATATTGCATAGTCACCGGGCTGGAAGATACCATTTGCTGAAGCAGCATGTACGAATCGACCTGACGAGTACGCAAGCCCAATAAAGGTATAACTCTTTTTATCGAAGGCCTCATATGTCTTCATGTAATAAGCAGAGATTCTTGTTTCACATATACTCAGTACCTTTACCGCTCGATATTCATGAAGTGACAATGCAAACAACAAGTTTGTGTGTTAGGTCCTAAGGGAGCAATGTAAATATGCAAATAAGTTGTAGGTGTCAGATGCAGTGATGTAACTGCACAAAAGATTACATATATATATTTGGCTACAGGTTTACGATCGCATACATCTCAGTGGTCTATCAGGAACATCACAAACAACTTCCTTGCCAACCAGCCCTTGCACAGAGGGAGGGAATGGCTGGTACGGTGCTCGAAGTGACGTCACACTATTTGCAAACATAGAGAGGTTTTTTACCTAGGGCAACAATTTGCACAATATATTTTTAGTCGCAAGACTGTACTCGTCCACATTGATCATACTGATGTCTTTTGTTGTTACTTTGTGCTGTGAATTACTAGGCATTTAGTCACCATGATCTTTAAAAGCCCATTTCAGTGTTTTCTCTCATAGTGCTGAAAACTGTGTTGTTGCATAAATTGGGCAAAAAAAGCAACACAGTAAGGCTCTCACAATAAATACACCAACATGAGTATTCTCCTGCAAACAAAAGTCGGCACTGGTCCTGTCATTACCCGTCTTCCTTCCCTCTTTGCCTTGTTTGTGCTGAAACAGCCAAACACCTGATGAGTTAGATGAGAAATACTAACGCATCAAAACTATAAGTGCTTGCATCAGCAACTACACAGCAGCGTGATAACTGCACCCCCTGTCACACAGCACCGAAACATAATTTGAACATGCTGGCAGTGTATTATTTTATAAAAAGCAACTCTGGCAGATTACAAAATCTCAAACTGTGCATGCAAGTTTTCTTCAAAATCAGGCGTACAATGTAGGTGCTGGCCGGTACATTATTAGTTACAAGCAAAGGCGTCTTGCAGGCACACATGCAGATTGCACGAACACCTCTCTCTCTCTACACTAGGCACACACATTATATCTTTTAACAACCACACGCCACTGTTTCGGGGCACAATAACGCTCTACCGTGAACGTATGCTAATCAACCCACTTAGGCGGTTGGCTAGGTGAATCGAGCCAAGTTACAAATTGTATCGCCCGCGAACGTAAACAAAATGCTGCTTTGCATCAAATGGCACTGCAGGCTTCGTTTAATAAACAACGTAGCAAGCGCCGTGTGCGTCTTCCTCACTACATTGCACATATGGAAAAATCGATCACCATACACATGCATGTTGCCGCAGTTGTCTCGAATTAGCTCCAGTAAGGCCGCGCCAATGCGCCAATTCTCTGCTGGCGTTAGCGTTGTCAAAGCGAATTGGCAACCGCACTCGCAAAGGCGCGTAAGGTTGCCGTTTCACGACGCCTCGTTCGAGTGCAACACACACTTGCACTGAGTAGCATACTTGGTCTACATACAAAAGTGTCCCTTTCACCTTTAGTTTCTTTCACACTGTCCTGAGGGAAGCGACCATAGGCGTCAGCCGTCACCTCGGAGTCCTTCGAGCGTCCGCCCAACCCGCCGATTCCTTGGACGACTCGCACTTGATCCGCACTCGAACAACCGCGGGAATAGGGCGCAATCTTAGCACATCACACGAACGAGGAACGGCGCTTCCTTGCGTAAATTTAACATTTCGTGCTCTCGTATGTAGCAGCGCGAACACATGAGAGATGCAGCGAAACGGCATGCCCACGAAACAAAGACGACAAAAAAACATGTGGCTTTAGCTGTGAATAGATTTGACTTGGATATCTGTGTGAGGAAAATAAAAAAAGACATCTGGCGCTGCTATAAACCGAAAAAAATGTATGTTGTCTGGCAAAATAACTTCAAAAGTGGTAAACGATTATTCAAAAAACAAGTGACAACTTATGAATATTTTCGCAAGTCTTTGTTTTGTTTTTGTTCTAGCAGACGACAGCCTCCTACTGCTTCTACGACAGATGTAGTGCGGTTTCGCGTTCGGTGCGTGTCGCCGACGCAAAGCTCTACAGCAGTGATATCAGAGTTATCAATTTTCAATGACTCGTAGGATGGCTACAAAGCAGTAACATTTTCACATAGTGCAGTACGCAATCTTTCAAGGTATGACAATTCTTTGCTCTGAAGCAAATCGAAGCAAGCCGGCCAGCGCAATCAGCTGATGTCGCCACTACGCGAGGCATGGTCGTGCACAATAGCGTCGCACCCCGCGCTCGATTTGTCATCAAGCGATAGAGCAACTAAGTGGAATCCAGCTAGATGCAGGGATTAATGGCGTATCACTCAAATTCCCTGTGGTGGCCGACTCACTCGCAAGAGAGCCGCGGGAAACAACCTTCAACTGCTCAAGCTTGTGTGTGGGTGTAAAAATACTTGTTTTCATCCGCGGCGGGGCAGCAATCTATAGTTCAAAGACATGCGAAAAGCATGTGACATATATACAATCACAAAACATATGTACACAACAATAGATACGATCGCATATCGTACATAAAGATGCCAACACATAGCGTGTAAAAAGCAAATTTATATACATAATTTAAACTCATGTACATTCTTCAGCGCGAATAGCTTAGCAAGCTAACGCACTCAGTTCACGTACGCGAGCACAACTGAGTGACACAGGTTCGAGTCCCGCCAAGTCTAATTTTTTTTTTGTTTTTTTTCAACGTTTTTATTGTACTGCTATCTTTTCTAATGCCTTAGGTTCTAAAACAAAATAAAAGCAATATTGCGTTCAAGTACGTATGTGGGACTGTGTTTTTGCGCAACAGTTATTAGTATTTTTATTTTCATTATTACTTTTTTTTATTTCATAATATAACAAAATTAAAGACGAAGGGGAACATTGGGTCTGCTTGATTGTGAAGGGACTCGAGAAGTGAGAAAACTCAAACCAAAAAATTTCTTTGAGAAAGAACTGAGCATTTCACAGCCGGACGAGTTTCTTCAAGGGTAGGCCCTAGGTATGCGCGAGACTTGCTATATGACTCATCTCAAGCTGTGGCAGTTGAGGGAAGGCAATATCACCGAGAAGCAGTTCCAAAATATATTTTGGTTGATGTTTTTTGATTCCTCCAAAATAAGGGCTGCACAATTGTGATCGAGTGAAACCAAGAATTGCGGGCACGAAGTCATGAGACAGAAAATGAATAATGTTGATTGTTTGAAAAATTGCCCTTAATAAAAAGGAAGAGTTATGGAGTGCTACGTAGCATAACTTGCAGTAGGAATTGTATATATACATATAGATAATATAAAATGGACAATGTTGCACACACAGACATTGGTTAAATTTCTTTGCAGCACAGTTGAAGCATCTATGTAGAACTGAAGCATCAAGAGAAGCTCATGCGTCCTCACTTTATTGCGCTTTACATAGCTTGTATGCGTTCATGCAGCCATGATATGATATATTTTAAAGCATTTGTTTAACCTATAATCTTCTTATTCATTAAAGCTGGCCTATAAGTTGTGTCTTATGTGGCACGACAATTGAAGCGTAATCTGCATAGTGGTCTGAAACAATGCTTTTGAAAATCTCAAAACGACCCAGCTCTATACACGACCATCCGTGCATCAATGATAAGCACCAATATGTGTCTGTACATATCAGTTGTGCTCTCATACTTAATTATTTTTCTGACCACTCCCTCTGCCCCTACCTCGTTTCTGTCGTGAAGCTGTGGCAAGTTGTGTATAGCTGTATTTATATTGTAGGAGCACATACTATATATAAAAATTATTTTTAGGCTACATGCAATTAGTTTTAATAGATTTTCAATTCTTTTGTCGGTGCTCAGGAGAGCTAAGCTCATGGTCGATATTTTTAAATAACATTTCTCTTTGCCAATGTTAATGCGAACAGTTTCATTAGTATTGACAAGTTCATTCACATTGAATTTAGTTCTCAATTTTATTGTTTCTACCAAAAAACGAGCCCTTGAAGTTATGCTTTTTTGCTTGATTTGTTTTCGTGTGACAGCATGCAAGTAAAATGACAGTTATTGTCATTCCTTGTGAATGACACATTTTCCGTGTGACAGACTTTAGCACCTGGTCATCTGCAGAAGTGGTATACATTCTGGAAAAGGGCTATCAGCGGTGACTGACAACACAGACTAGCCTGCGTTATTCTTTTGTACTATATATGTCATTGTGCATTCATTTATAACTTTTAGAGCTCAAACTTCCTGCTGAAAATGTGACAACAACTGTAGAGTTTCCACATTTTTGCAACAATGCACATGCCTTTCATACACTATTGCACATTTTCGTAAGCACCTTACAAAATCTGTATATTTCCGTAAGACCTTACATTCTGCATTTTCCTTATGAAAGCTTCTTTCTGTACACTCTATACACTTGCCTTATCTTTCCATATCTTTCATAATGATCTCTCCGTATGCTCCATAAGTTTCCTTATCTCTCCTTATTTTCCATAAAACTCACTCTATCCACGCCATAAAACTTCCTTATCCTTCCATATGCTCCACAAAAGCATTCCATATAAGCCATACATTTTTCTTATCTTTCCGTATACTCCATAAAAAGCATTCCGTATATGCCATACAATTTCCTTATCCTTCCATATACTCCATAAGAAGCTTTCCGTAAATGCCATACAACTTCCGTATATTTCCAAAAAACTCCATGTTTTTTCCGTATGTAGCATAAGAAAATGTTACGGAGTCCATATATTTTCCGTAAGATTTCATACGGAACGTTTCAGTAGGGAAGATGTACAGACGCAGTCAAACATGGTACGAAGAGTGGTGACATCAAACATTGCGGTAACTGTGGACGACGAAGAAGTAATAGCACTGATTGACACTGGAGCAGACACTTCTGTTATGAGCATGGGTCTTGCCTGAAGGCTGAATAAGGTTTCTACCCAGTGGGCTGGGTCGCAGATACGTACGGCAGGAGGCCATCTTCTTACTCCGGTGGGGCGGTGCACAAAGCGAGTCAGTATTCACGGCTTTACGTATCTCGGTGATTTTCTGATACTGTCGAGTTGCTCGAGGGACCTAATTCTCGGACTTGACTTTCTGCATTATAATGGAGCCGTAATTGATTTGCAAGAGTCGCAAGTGACGTTTTCTACGGCACACGCTTTAGCGCGCAACCCTCACGGCAGTTACGCCAACGCTTTGAGAATTGTTGACGATGACGTCACGTTACCGCCGAAGAGTAGCGTGTTCACCTTGGTAGCCTGCGACGTTTTTGACGAATTCAACAACTTTGAAGGTATTTCAAAGGCAAATATCCTGCTGCTGCTCAAACGAAACATATGCATAGCCCGGTGCCTTGTTCGGTTAGAGAATAAATGCTCTCGAGTTCTGCTGAACAACTTCAGCAATGAGTTTATGCACATTACTAGAGGGACTCCGGTCGCTTTCCTCAGTGAAATCGCCGACTTTTTCGATATCGGCACATTGGATACGTCTTCACCGCACGTGAAAGCTTGTGCTGACCTTGGAAGCCGTATTCACGTTAATCCAGACTTGCCAGATTCACGAAAAGAGTGGCTGCTAAACCTTGTGAGGGGATTCTCGGACTGCTTCTCCACAGCATCGAAAGTTCAGCGTACCACCGTTACAAAACACCGCATTGTTACCGAGGAGTCGGCGCGGCCTCTTCACCAACATCCATATCCATAACATGTCTCCCCAAAGAAAAGAGAGGTGACTAAGCATCAAGTTCAAGAAACGCTGAATGATGACGTCATCCAACCCTCGACAAGTCCGTGGGCGTCACCTGTTGTCTTAGTAAAGAAAAAAAAAGACAACACATTACGCTTCTGCGTCGACTATCGACGGCTTAACAAAGTAAAAAAACGCGACGTTTACCCCCTGCCACGGATTGATGACGCCTTAGACCGTCTACGCCACGCCCAGTTCTTTACATCATTAGATATCAAGTCAGGCTATTGGCAAATTGAAGTTGAAGACGGCGACCGTGTGAAAACCGCGTTCGTGATGCCTGACGGGGTCGACGAATTAAAAGTGCTGCCTTTCAGTCTCTGTTCCGCTCCCGCCACGTTTCTACGCATGATGGACACTGTACTAGCTGGACTAAAGTGGCAGACGTGTCTTGTACACTTGGATGATGTCGTTGTGTTTTCAAGCACGTTTGACGAGCATCTTTCAAGGCTAAAAAGTGTCCTCACTGCAATAAGGAGAGCGAGCCTTACTATTAAGCCCCCGCAGGGGCGCCTGCGCAAGTAGGCGTTTGGTGTGTAGCAACACCATGGACCCAAGCTAACGGGGGAGTTTCTACTCCCTCCCACGCCTAGCCGTGCGTGGCTTTGCCGTGTCCGGGGAAAAGGGGGTTGAGCCAAAGCTGGGTGATTAGACCTTTAAGGCCCCCGGCAGAGGCAACACAACCATTTGGCCCCGACTTCACGTAGACGGCACCCCTGGGCTGAACCACCCAAGGAAATCGGCAGTCGCCTTTTCCTATCTCTCCCTCCCTACATCTTCGTCTTTATCTCTCACTATTTATCTGTCCTGTCTTCTACTCTCTTCTGCCTACTTCCAAACTTCCTGGCGGCTAGGGTTAACCCTGTGCAAATAGCCTACATTGGTCTAGGCGCATTAGGTTATAGTAGAGTTGTATGGCTGGCGTCTGCAGGTTTTAGCACCCGCAAACTTGTAGCGTCCCCTCGTTGGGCTCCGTGGTGGGTGGCCGCCAACGCTTCTGAAAAAAATTAAACTGGCATGCATAGAGCATTTCCCTTATTAAGTGATCGTACCACCTTAAAGCGCGTACGCACCGAAGACTTAGGATTTTTCAACCGATCAAGTGAGAACTTCCCCCATTTTCTTGTTATACATAATCAGATAAGCAGCAAGCAAGCCAGAACTTTATCCCTCTTTGTAGTAGCCAGATGTCTCACAGAAACTCTTGGAGCCGGATACAAAGTTACCAAAATGGCCAGCGGAGACCTCCTCCTTGAAGTTCGAGAAAAAGAACAGTTTGAAAAACTACAGAATCTTTCAACTTTTGGTGACACTCCCATCACTGTAACGCCACACAGATCCATGAACACAACCCGTGGAGTAGTACCTGATGCTGATTTGCTCGGCTTGACTGAAGAGGAACTTCTGGAGGGGTGGAAGAGTCAGAATGTGACCAATGTACAAAGGATCACCATGAGAAGAGACAACAAGGTAACACCAACAAAACACCTAATACTCACGTTCGCTTCCAGTAATCTGACAGAAAGTATCCAAACAGGGTACACTAAGACGATGATCAGACCATAGATACCTAACCCAAGTCGTTGTTTTAAATGCCAGAAGTATGGCCACGGCTCACAAAGATGTTGTGGTCACCAAGCGTGTGCACAATGTGGAGTGTCAGGCCACAATTCTGACAATTGCGAAGAACCATCACACTGTGTGAACTGTGGCGGAAATCATGCCGCATACTCGCGGTCTTGCTCATTTAGGAAAAAAGAAAAAGAAATCATCACATTGAAAATTAAAGAAAATATCACATTCAAGGAAGCAAGACGAAGAGTGTCGCCATTTTATGGCGCTACATATGCTGATGCGGCGCGTCCGGGGGCAACGCCGCTCTAGCCCTCGCCACTCCTTCGGCCAGCGCAGAGCGAGCCGAAGGAGTGGCGAACGCCTGCCCCCAAGGCGGCAGTAGTTCGGTCTACTCCGCCTCCTAGCGAATTGAGGCCGGAGACTCCAGGGTCTTCTGGTCTCAAGGCCTCCCCTCACCAGGTGAGGCCTAAAATCCTAACCACCAGCTCGCATGTGCGGGCACCCAATGCCTCTGAGGAGGCAATGGACACAACGGTACCTTTGGCATCAAAACTGCGGCGCGGCTCCTTGGAGCGCGCCAAGAAAAATAAAAAAAACAATAACGGGGCCTGACGATCGTCCTGCCACCTGCATTAACGAGCTATCTCCAATACGGGATACTCTTTGTACACACAGTAGCATCTCTCTTGTTTAAATATGCAGACAGAAATATTACAGTGGAACATCCGAGGCCTTCTTTGAAACCTCGATGACTTACAAGAACTCCTCCATGAACACTATCCAAGAGTGCTGTGTGTACAAGAGACACAGTTAAAACGAACTAACACAAACTTTTTACGTAACTACTTAATCTTCCAAAAGTATAGAGATGATGCCATGCTACCATCTGGTGGTGTAGCGGTTATAATAAGTCAAGGTATAGCATGCACACAATTACCCCTTCAAACTTCCCTCGAGGCGGTGACTGTCCGAGCAGTTATTCTAGACAAACTTGTCACTGTCTGCTCTTCGCACATACCTCCGCACCACCGTCTTGAAAAACTTCAATTCCAGTCTTTAATAGACGAACTACCTGAACCTTATCTGGTCCTTGGGGACCTGAACGCACATAATGGTCTGTGGGGTGACTCTCGCTGTGATGCACGAGGTCGTCTCGTTGAACAATTCCTCATTTCATCAGGTGCTTGTCAGTTGAATAGGAAAGGGGCAACATACTATAACCTTGCCAACAAAACTTACTCTTCCATAGACCTCAGTATCGCATCTCCTTCACTTGTACCATTACTTCAGTTGAAAGTCATAAATATTCCATATGGAAGCGACAATTTCCCTTTAGTTTTGAGTACACCAATACTATATGAATGTCCTCCACATGTTCCCAAATGGCATGTAAACAAAGCCGACTGGGAACAATTTCAAAAGATTAATCACTTAAGTTGGGCTGACATATGCGGATTAGGTATAGATGAAGCTCTGCAGTACTTCATGGCTTTTTTTACTACCGCAGCAGCCAAGTGCATTCCACAAACATCTGGACTGCCCGACAAACGACACGTCCTGTGGTGGAACACTAAGTGTTAGAATGCGCGAAAAGAACAAAACAAGGCATGGAGGTTGCTGTGAAACTCGCCGACAGCGGAAAACCTTGAGAGCTTTAAAAAAATAAAATCTCGAGGCAGGACAACGCGTCGGCAGGCCAGAAGAGAAAGCTGGCACAAGTTTTCATCAGGAATAAATTTATATACACAAGAGGCTAAAGTCTGGAACATGGTTCGTAGGGTAATAGGAAGACAAGTACACTCACTCCCACTCGTAAACACACAGGGTGACAGCCTGGAAGATCAGGCGAACTTCCTCGGCGCACACTACGAGCAAGTGTCTAGCTCATCACACTATATTGAAGCTTTCCGAAGATATAAAGCAAAGATGGAAAAGCAGAAACTAGAATACAAGTGTACAAATCACGAGGCATACAACCAACCTTTCAACTTAGCTGAGCTACAAACATCACTAAACTCTTGCAGTAATTCTGCCCGAGGCTACGACCGTGTTACGTATGAAATGTTGAAAAACCTGCCACTCAAAACGCGAAAAACTTTACTTTCTCTATACAATGCTATCTGGCTTTCTGGCACCATCCCTGCTTCCTGGAAAGAGGCTATTTTTATCCCTATTTTGAAACAGGGCAAGGACCCTTCCTCAGTTTCAAGTTATAGGCCCATTGCGCTAACCAGCTGCCTTTGTAAACTTTTTGAAAAAATGATAAACCGTCAACTTTTATATTTCCTTGAAACACACAATCTGCTTGACCAATACCAATGTAGGTTTCGAGAGCGTAGATCCACCACCGACCATCTGGTGCGTATCGAAGCACAGATCCGAGATGCTTTCATCCATAAACAATACTTCCTCTCTGTGTTTCTCGATATCGACAAGGCTTATGACACAAGGCGTTTTGGCATATTAAGACACTTGTTTTACCTGGGTGTGCGCGGTAGAATGCTTTCCATAATCGAGAGTTACTTGTCCAATCGGAAATTCCGTGTCCGTGTGGGCAGTATTCTCTCCCAAACATTTGTGCAAGAAACGGAAGTACCGCAAGGTGGTGTACTTAGTTGCACACTTTTTATTATCAAAATGAATTCCTTGCACCTGTCCGTCCCCAGCAACATGTTTTATTCCACATATGTCGACGACGTCCAGCTTGGCTTTAAGTCATAAAACCTAGCAATGTGTGAGCGGCAGGTTTAGTTAGGTTTAAACAAGGTCTCCAAATGGGCAGAGGAAAACAGATTCCAGCTGAACCCAGAAAAAAGCACCTGTGTCTTGTTCTCCCGAAAGAGAGGCGTGCACTCAGAACCTGACATTGAACTGAACGGTCAATGTCTGTCTGCCTATGTGGAGCATAAATTCTTAGGCCTAATCTTGGACAACAAGTTGACCTTCGTACCGCACATCAAGTATTTATAAAACAAAATGTTTAAAAGCCATGAGTGTTATAAAAGTGTTGTCACGTACTACGTGGGTTAGTGACAGGCAATATCTCATGAACCTGTATAGAAGCCTCATTGGCACCCACTTAGATTATGGGGCCGTTGTTTATCACTCTGCCACTCAAAGTGCTTTGAAGATGTGGCACCCCGTGCACCATTCGAGCATCCGCCTTTCTACGGGTGCTTTTCGCACCAGCCCCGTAGAAAGCATTTACATTGAGTCAAATGTGCGGTCGCTTCATCTGCAGAGAACTTACATGTCCTTTATTTATTTTCTTAAGGTGAAAGCAGACAAGCACCCCTCATACTCTACTATTATTGAGTTGTCGAGCTCCATTCTGTTTCAAAACAGGCCTTCGATGAGGTAGCCCTTCTCAGTTCGCCCGAAGGGTCTAGCTGAGGACACTGGAGTGTCACTCGAGCACAGTTTAATATCTCTTGTAGCATACCCGCCACCGGGGCAGTGACAGACTATAGATTGCGATGTGTCTTTCCTAGAAGTTATTAAACATGCGCCTATTGCCCATATTCGAACATACTTCTTGGAACTTCAACACAAATACACACGTCCTGAGTTCTTTCCAGATGCCTCTAAGTCTAACTCCTCTGTGTCCTACGCTGCTGTTGGCCCTTCCTTTTCGGATGCTGGCCCTCTACATCCAGGCACAAGTATCTTCACAGCGGAAGCTTACGCGATACTTGTGGCAGCTAAACACATCAAACAATCACAAATACAAAAAGCAGTAACTTATACAGACTCCTTCAGTGTGGTAACGGCTCTGCACAGTCTTAAAAAGCAAAAAAACCCTAGTCCTCGTTTCACTTTACTCCATTTTATGCACACTCTACACACTCAGCCAACATGTTGTTGTGTGCTGGGTGCCAGGGCACCGTGAGATTCAAGGCAACATAATGGCGGATCAGCTTGCTGCATCCGTCCACGAAAGCACCGCCATTACACCCATATTAATCCCGGCCCTTGATCTTAAGCCGTCTCTCAAACGAAAGCTCAGGGACTACTGGCAGAGCAAGTGGGATACACACACACAAAACAAACTACACGTTATCAAGCCACACCTTGGCCGTTGGCCACCAGTATCCAAATCACGTCACACAGAGGTAACATTGATGAGGCTCAGGATAGGACACACATACACGACACACTTATATATTTTGTCTGGTGGCGATCCACCATGGTGTGACAGATAAGGTGAAGCACTAACAGTTTTTCACATTTTAATTCAGTGCAAACAATTGGACACACTAAGAAAACAGCACTTTCCATCACCCTACCGACAACGTATACCTTTACACCCTGCAATGTTTGTCGGTAGGGAACCACTTTTTAATCATAAATCATTTTTAGCGTTTTTAAAAGAAATTCATAGCTTTCATGTCATATACCCGGGCATACCGTAGCACGACCTCTCCAGAGAGGTTTTCGCTGCGGTGGCTACACAAAAAAGCACTTGCCTCACGGCCCTTGGACGCAAGGGTATGAACGAGTGAGGCACTTGTGCTAATGCCATACATGTCCACCATCGTTTTTATTATCATTAACGTTTTTCATCTATTCGCACCACACACACCTTTCACGGCATGGTCATGATTATATTAATTGTATGTCTTTACGCGCATCACCGCGAGGAATTTTATGGCCCTTATACAGCCGCTAATCACAATCATTGTCCACATTCCTTGTCTCATGAACTGGCACTCTGTGGCTATCAAATGGCTCTTGCGCGAAAAAACACCATATATCATCATCATTATTTATTTTATTTATTTATGGTACCCTCAGGGCCCGAAGGCATTACAGAGGGGAGTGGCAATACAAAATAATACAGCAAACGGCAAAACGTAAAGGAAAAGAAGGGAAAATACAAAGCGGTTGGCAAAAACACACAGTAACAAAGAATTAAATGTAGCAGCGGGAATACATGACAACGATTTTGAAAAAAAAAGATCAATGTAGCGGTAACGATATTACATTATTTTGATGTAATATTATTTTTACATTATTTCGATGTAATAGTAATCATCATTACTATTAAGCCCGAAAAGTGCTACTTCGGCAATCAGGAATTCAAGTTTTTCGGCCACGTGGTGAGCCCGAGGGGTGTTCGACCAGATCCGGAGAATTTGGCTGCCGTTGCCGATTTCCCTCGTCCTGGAGACAAAAAGGCTGTTCAGTGATTCCTCGGACTGTGCGCGTACTACCGCCGTTTTGTGGAAGGATTTTCAAAAATTTCGGAATCTCTTACAAGACTGACACGGCCAGATATACCTTTCGTAGGGACGGAAGAACAACAACAAACCTTCGTAGAGCTGCGCAATCGACTGCAGACAGCTCCAGTGCTGGCACATTTCGACGACACTGCCGACACCGAGATCCATACAGACGCCAGCAACGTAGGAATCAGAGCCATTCTAGTTCAATGGCAGAACGGTGCAGAGCGTGTGATCGCTTACGCGAGACGCAGTCTCACAAAAGCAGAGGCTAATTACTCTATCACCGAAAAAGAGTGCCTACCAGTCGTTTGGGCCATTAGCAAGTTTCGACCCTACCTATACGGCCGGCCATTTCGAGCGGTCAGTGACCACCATTCGCTCTGTGTTGGCTTGCCAGTCTACGGGATCCATCAGGCTGCCTCACCCGCTGAAGCCTCCACCTTCAAGAGTACGACATAACGGTGGTCTACCGATCAGGAGATAAGCTTACAGATGCTGACTGCTTGTCTCGTGCTCCTATTTCCCCGACGTCATCTAACACTGAACAAGATTTACCGTTTCTTGGCATCGTCGATGTGGTGCGGATGGCTGAGCTTGTACGTGAGAACACTCCCATGGCACTGCGTGAGCAAGTTTTGCAGGCGTGCCACGACGATCCTTCGGCCAGTCACTTAGGCTTTGCTAGGACATTAGCGCGCATCCGACAGAAGTACTACTGGCCACAGCTGTATTCGTCCGTCTAGCGCTATGTCCGCAATTGCCGTGACTGTCAGAGGCGTAAAGTTCAACCTGCAAAGCCCGCCGGTTTCCTCCAACCTTTAGATCCACCTCGAGCGCCATTTCAGCAAGTGGGAATGGATCCTCTTGGTCCCTTTCCTACGTCATCCTCAGAAAATGGGTGAATAATCGTTGCAACTGACTATCTGACTCGCTATGCAGAAACCAATGCAGTGCCTACGGGAACTGCAGTTGAAGTCGCCAGATTCTTTGTCCACGACAATGTTTTGCGTCGTGGTGCAGCTGCTGTTCTCATAACCAATCGCGGAGCAGCATTTACGGCAGAGATATTGCAACAAGTCACGAAGCTGACGTACACCAACCACCGGAAAACAACAGCTTATCATCCCCAAACGAACGGCTTGACGAAGAGGTTAAACAAAACACTGGCCGATATGCTATCTATGTATGTTGATGTAGAGCACAAAGCGTGGAATGAAATTTTGCCGTACGTCACGTTTGCTTATAACAGCGCTCTGCAAGAGACCACAGACCTAACACCATTCGAGCCTGTTTATGGCCGTCACGTCACAACACCGTTAGACGCTATGCTCCCCGTAGACCAGAAGAACAGCGGAAATGACAGCGTTGACGACTTCGTCGAGAAAGCCGAGGGAGCCCACCAGCTTGCACCGAACCGCATTCGTGCGCAGCCAGATATCGACGCTCGCCGTTACAACCAAGGCCAAAGGAGCGTCCACTATCAACCAGGTGACTATGTATAGGTGTGGACACAAGTTCGACATTGTGGGCTTTCGGAGAAGCTATTGCGACGCTACTTTGGCCCCTACGAAGTTGTGCGCTGCCTCAGGGACGTAAATGACGAAGTAGTTCCCCAAAGCTCCGACACCAGTTTAAACCGAAGACGTCCACGTCCAGAAATAGTCCATGTAGTACAAATAAAACCGTACCATGCCCGCGAGTTATGAACACTTCGAACTTTTTCCTTATTCACAATAGCGTGGGCTTTTTTTTCATTGACGTGATAAATTTTTTTCTTTCATGGCCACCTCTAGCATCTCAGTCAATTGACCGGGACGGTCGTTCTTATAAGGGGAGAATTGACGCAAGGTAGGCTGCCAACAACAGTAGCCAGCTTCTGAGGAGGACAACGAAGTAGTTCTGTGTGCACGTGCTCTGTTGTTCGCGTTTCTGGTCCTTGGGTTACGAAAGTAAACGCCCTATTTTGTACCTGCGTGCCAGTGTCTTTGTGACAATATGTGGTGTGGCCATGCCTTATTAAGGCCGAATTCGACTGCTTACATGGGCCAACCGCATCATATATTGCTGTATATAACCCCATACCTGAACTGAGTTCATGTATGGGGTTATAACCCATACATGAACTCAGTTCCAGTTCCATGTGCCACATATAACCTATATGTGGCACATGTATGGCATTTCTGTAAAGGTTGAACCGGAAGCCGTCGTATCCTACAGTTCCCGGCGATTGCTCATATTACTGGTCACCTGTTGCGGCACAATCTGTTGTCAAGATCTTGTTTTATCTACAGTAGGAGATTGTGTGGCGTTGCTGTGCTTTACAGACATTTACAGCCACGTGCTTGTATGTAGTCACATATATGCTCCGTTGAAGCTTCCTTAGAGTGGTGTTGCAGTATCTGTACCTGAATTGGGATTTTCGTCGATTTGGTTTTGTAATCAAAGAGGACGTCTAGAACATGACAAAAATACCTCAGAAGTAGAATTTTTCTGATTCGGTGAAATTCTTTTAGGTTCTTCAATGCTTCAACAATGATTGCGCCTTGCTGCAGTGTGCGCTCACAAGGACAAAACATTGTTGTTGGTATTCAAGAAATGTCATTGACAATTGCATGGCACTCCTAGTTCGCCTTTTAAACGAGCAATGTACAGCTGTGTGGCCAGAAATTTCCTACAGCTAGGGGGATAGGGAGGAGGAGAGGATGAACCTTTTTTATGTTTGTTTCTTCGTGCGCTTGTAGTGCGCGTGTATGTATATGCACAACAACGTGTGTGATACACCTCTGAGAAAAAACTTACAATTGTCACACGATTTTGAGTTATGCCATGAGATATCAGTAGCCATGTTCTGAATGCTTTCATTGCGAATCCTTCATGTGTACTGCTGAGAGAAATGACTGATTTCCGGAACGCAGGATAACAGGTATTTCAAAGCGACACGCCCGATCAAAAAATAACGGCAAAAATGCTGATTACTGCACTGTCAAATTAGGTAAACGGCATACAAGCCGCAATCATTAGAAGTGTCCATTCTCGATTGCTGTTTGGCAGGCACTCTCAAATATTGCAGAAAATTCGCCACTATCAGTAAAGCAAAAAGTATACAACCACTACATACTGCCTGTTCTTACGTATGTAACTGAAGCATAGAAAATAACAAAACAACTAGTACAAAAGATGAGGAGCACGCAGTGAGGAGTCGATTGGTTGGTTGATTGTATAATTGATAAATAATTAATTAATTGATTGATTGATAAGTGGGGTTAAACGTACCAAAACTACCATAGTATTATGCGAAACACCGTAGTGGAGGGCACGGAAATATGGACCACCTGGGGTTCTAACGTGCACCCATTTCTGAGCCCAATGGCTTACAACATTTTCGCCACCATCGAAATTGTAGCCACTGCAGCCATTATTCAACCCATGACCTGCACGTCAGCAGCCTGATAGCTTAGCCACAAGACCACCGCGGCTTTTTGTTTTGCATTTTTCAACTACTTCGCCACGATGGGGCTTTATGTGAAAATTTTCAGGCTGTAATGCTTACATTAGAACGTAGAATGACATTAATAACGCTGAGCGATTGAAGGACGGCAGATAAGTTAAGAAATACGCAGGTGTTGCAGCTATCATGGCTCACACCAATCGAAAAAAATGAAACTGGGCTTGTCCGGTAATGCGTAGAACACACAACCGATGAAAACTAAGAGCAAGAGATTGATTTATAAGAGATGAAAAACGCATTCCTGGAAGGCAGATTAAGATGCAGTGAAGAAACTAGGATGTTTGCTGGAAGAAAACAGAATGAGCTCGCACAGGATCGGGTGAACTTGGAGATCAATGGGAGAGGCGTTCATTAAGCCGAGGACAAGCACAGGCTAAGAATCATCATAAGGACGATGATTACGTCAAGTTGACAAGCTGTGACAGCAAACGACAGCAAATGATCGCACATGACATGAGGTGACTGCCCGCGAGCCCTTAATGGGGTCTTGACTAAAGCAAAACTGGACAGAGTCGTCTAAATACATGGCTTTACAGAGTGTCAACGCTGCCGTGGCCTGTTTATTCATCTTTACTCGTGCGTGTCGGCCTCGTAAGACTCTGAATGAAGTTCCGTGTACACAAGTCGACAAAATTGTGTTCGCTGACTTAAGCATCACTCCTTCATGCTGATTCGTTGCAGCTCAGATTAAACGGACGCAAGTAGTTTAAACGCACAATTTAAAATTTTCACTCTATAAAACGTTTATCAAAACGTAGAATGACATGAATAACATTGGGAGATCGAGGAATGCATAAAGGGTAAGAAAATTCAGCCCCCGCCACAAAGACTATTTATTTCATACCAGACCAACAAAGAATAAAGGGCAGAAAGCTGCCTATTTGAGCAGTTGCGGATGGCTGTTCTTGCACAATTGTCGTCTGAGCGTAAAAAAAATATTGAAACTTTTCAAGGCTGGAAGTTCGCGCACGAAGCAAGTTTTTCATTTCTCAGCGCAGCTATGCATCGAGTCCCAAGTATTGGCCTGGTCTCGAAAAACTGCGCACTGCGAAACACGCCTCTATGACGCCTGAGTGAGAACTCGCGCCCTGTAGAGGCCAGGGGCCACATAAAAAGAAATGTAATGAAAATTAACAAAGAAGGAGTTCACTTATTTTTCATGTGTGTGGTGGCTACTGACGTGTTCGAACAACCATGCGTTTCTGCTTTTGACACTACTTTTGAAAGCACATTGCTTTTGTTTCTAAAAACAACGACCACTTGTCTCCGCAGAGATGCTTCGCAACAGTCAAGTATTGCTCTTTGCACCAGTACGATCGTCCACCAATAAAAATAACGTTAGCTTTCACGACTATCCTAAAAACCCAAAACTGGCAACGAAGCGGAGAGTTCATCTCAGAATGGAAAAGTTCCCCACGCCCTTATAGACTGTGTGCAGCAAGCAATTCGCTGATAGTGACTTCTGCTATACCCTTCGTGCGTGCTATTCGGTAAGCTCGTAACCATGTGTGAGTTCCTTGCCACTGCTTCAGCTCTTCATTACACGCAGCGTACAAGCATAGGTAACCTGCATCAAGTGCGGTGCCGTCCTGAAACCTACTGCCAAGACCCACAGGAGCTAACGACGGGGCCTCCGAATCACGTCGGGTAAACGCGCCTCGCTAACGCAACTGAGACGCAGGATATACGAGACTACGTCTTTAGTCACAACAAACTTTGCTGATAAAGACAAACACAGGCCTAAGGCACTGCCTTTCATAAATTCATAGGCCAAACCTGGTGTCGCTTTTTGGTGCACTTGCTTTTTAAAGGTTTTCACCCGAGGCAGTGCCGGAACTTTAGGCAGAGCTCCATAGGCTTTTCTTTATGCCACCAGCGTGAACAGAAGTTACGCACAGTCAGCCTTTGCCACATTGATTTCTGCGACTCTGTGCACTGTATATACAATTGGCGATAACTATTTCTAATATTCGGACACCTAAGCGATGTCCCTGCTCAGAAATATTACGAACTACTTCGTGATACTACTCTCATTGAAAGAAAAATGAGACAAACTGCATTCATTTGAATAGGCCATGGGGTGCAACAAAGCGGTGCTTAGACCCTTCCCCAGCCACACCAACACCTGCCCCTCAAGACCTCGCTTACTCTGATGCAACCCGGGCTTGCACTCTCAATGCAAAACCCTGTGGACGCCCGTCACTGCTATCCGAGCACGATTATTTCAAATTTGGTTGTTTCATCCTACTTCAAATTTCTAGTAATTGCTCTGTACGGTTGCTTGACTACCGAAGGAGCATTGTAAACAGCTGCCCTGCAGTAATTATCTCATGTGTTGTTCTTAAGTACTAGAGTGGCGGAAATCATCGAGTATCACACATTTTCTCATGATAGCCCTCACTAGGGTTACAACTGTAGAAAAAAATATCGTAAGAAGCGTGCCCTTCTCTTTACGATAGTTGTGAAAGTTAACGAGAGGACGAAGCACACAGGCATGGAGCTATACTTCATCATTTCGCAGCACTCGGTCACCACAGAGAAAACAAAATATATTCTTTTGTAACACACAGCGTGCAGAGAAACGGAATGAAGATTATTCGTCACGAACTTGACCACCATGGAAATATTGTGTGGTGCATTGTTAATTCCACTTGTTTGTCGGACCACAGCCGTGACGGTAATGCGATTTGTGTAGATGGCCTCGACTGCGCTTTCAAAAGTGGTATAGGCCCGTGGATCAGATATGGGTGCATGTTAAAGAAATCCAGGTGGTCCAAATCTCCAGAGCTGTCCACCACGGCGTCTCTCATAATAATATGGTTGTTTTGTGACGTTGAACCCTACGTATCAATCATTCAATCCACTGTGCATTCAACAACGTAACCTGCGTCGTACACCGCCGGCCCGTCAATGAGACAGCATGACGGTTCGAAAGCCGTATCTGCATAATTGTAGATGCTGGTGAAGGGCATGCTTATTAAAATCTTGAAAGTAGCACGTGAACTAATTAGTATCGTACTGCGGAAACTGCGAATGACTAGTGAGAACACTCACACATAGCCCTCTCGATTAAACCACAAATGAAACAAGTTCACAATTGCACTAGAAAGTAGTTGTTTCAGTTGTTAGTGGAATATCTCGAGTCTGTTCGTTTTACAATGTTCCTGCGTGAAGCAGACTACCCGTGTACAGGAGTAGCGGCTGCTTCAGTGTGGTTGAGAGTGAAGTCATCACTTTGACTTCACACGCGAGGGTGCGCAACTTTACAATCTAGGGGGTATACACCAACTATCCTAAAGAAAAGCGGTACTGCCTCCATCCCCTCCCCCGAAAAAATAATCTGACGGTTTCTTTTGCACCTCTGCTGCCACCACATTCAGAAATAATGGATAAGTTGTCACCATTGCTTCAACGAGGGCTATTGATTTGCGCTTGTTTCATACCACAACAAAAAGTACAATATTTGTACATTACTGACATCATCCACGACCTTGATTACGGATAACTGCTATCGCGCCGAAATGCACGTCTTGATGTAGCAATGATAACGGTGCTCGGCTGCTCACCCATGTGCCGGTGGTTCGATTCCAGCAGCAGCGCTCGATGAAGGTGAAATGGTGGATGCCTGTGTATACTCCACGATGTCAGCACATGTTGAAGAACACCAGATGGTTGAAATATCCGGAACCTTTTGTTGCGGCCTACCTCAGTTATATTGTGGGTTTGGAGCGTAAAATACCATATAATAATATTTCACATCTGATCATCTGAGTATCTACAGCAGTACACTAACAAGCATAAAATATTGTTACGCACAAGGAGGACCAGGACGTATACGGCTGAAGGGGGCCGTTTACTTTGGTCGCGAAGAGAAGCGCCGGAGCGGCCAACAGGTTGATGATCGCAGTCCCGTCGTCTTCTTTCTTCCTCCAGCTCTTGGGGCAGTCAGCATGTTCACCCATCTTCTTTTTCTTCCAAGGCATGCGTAACATTCCTCCCCTCGCAGATGAAGCCCGCCGGGCGAGGTAACCGATTCACCTTGGTGTGTACAACTTCAGTCGAGCGACATGGACTACTTGGGTTTTAGCGGCTCTTCTACCACTTCTCGTGAGGTGAGCTATTGTGTATGTGACTTTCGTAATTTTGTCGAGAACGACAAACGGTCCGTCGTATGTGGCCAAGAACTTTTGGCATAACCCGCGTCTTCGTACCGGAGTCCACAGCCACACTAAGTTGCCTGGGTGGTAAGTTACAGGCCGGTGGCGGACGTCATAGCGTACCTTCGATTTTTCCTGTGATGCCAAAGTGCGTAGACGAGCAATACGACGCGTTTCTTCTGCAAGGCAGAGGATTTCGGTGACTGAGAGGTTCTCGTGCGCCGAGAATGGCAAAACTGTGTCGAGTGTGTGCCGTGGCGGTCGTGCTTACATCAAGAAAAAGGGGCTATAGCCTGTTGTCTCGTGCTTAGCGGTACTGAACGCGTACGTTATAAATGGTAGCACGTCATCCCAGTTCTTGTGGTCGGATGCCACATACATAGAGAGCAGGTTTACAATTGTTCCGTTGGTACGCTCCGTGAGCCCATTTGTTTGCGGATGGTATGGCGACGAGTGACGAAGGCGGGACTCACTCAATCGAAGCAGCTCTTCTACTATGTCTGCCGTAAAATGTCGCCCACGATCACTGATGATCACCTGAGGTGGGCCATGTCGGAGGATAACGTGCTGAAGCAGGAACACAGAGACGTCGCTGGCAGTTGTGGTTGGTATGGCCGCCGTCTCGCAGTAGCGCGTGAGGTAATCGACACATACAATTATCCAGCGATTGCCCTTAGCCGACTTTGGAAAAGGGCCCATGAGGTCAATGCCCACCTGTTGGAAAGGTGTGCTTTGAGGTGGCAAGGGCTGTAGAAAACCAGCCGGAGCAGTAGACGGGCGTTTGTGGCGTTGACACTGTGTGCAGCTGGCCACATACGCCTCGACTGACTGTCGCATTCCTGGCCAATAAAAGCGTTCCTTAGCACGGTAAAGCGTCCGCGCAGAACCTAAATGTCCGGACGTAGGATCATCGTGCATCACACCTAAAATCGCTGTCCGAAGGGTTTCTGGCACTACCAGGAGGAAACGTGCACCAGTGCTGGAAAAGTTCTTCTTATATAGGAGTCCGTTGCGTACACAGAAATGGCATGCCGTAGGAGCTGTGCCAAGTGATGATAGCCTGGTGTCCTTTCGCTGTTCATCTTTGAAAGTACTGAGGTCGGGAAACTTCGGTGACACAGAAGCTACGAGGTGATCGAGGTCATCGACGTCACACTCTGTAGTGCTCAGTGGCATGCGCGAAAGGCAATCTGCGTCGGCGTGTCGTCGACCACTTTTGTACGAGACTATGAAGTTATACTCTTGGAGCCGAAGTACCCAGCGCGCTAGACGGCCGCAAGGATCCCGAAGGTTGACGAGCCAACACAATGAGTGGCGGTCGGTGACAACTGTAAAAGGGCGTCCGTATAAGTAAGACCGAAACCGCTGAATCGCAAATACTACCGCGAGGCATTCTTGTTCTGTGACAGCGTAATTCTGTTCAGGCCTACTGAACGAGCGACTTGCGTATGCAATCACGTGCTCGCGGTCACCATAGCGTTGAACTAGGACGGCACCAATTCCTATGCCGCAGGCATCTGTGTGCAGTTCGGATGGAGCTGATGGGTTGAAGTGTTGAAGAACAGGCCGCGACGTCAGGAGAAACTTCAGTTGACGAAAAGAGGAGTCGCACTCCGGAGTCCACTCGAAGGGAGTATTCTTCCGTAGCAAACATGTCAGCGGATACGCGACATCGGCAAATTTGGGTATAAAGCAGCGAAAATAGGAGCAAAGCTCCAAAAAACTGCGGAGCTCCTTCACAGAGCGCGGCACATTGAATGCTTCAACGGCTGCTGTCTTCTGGGGATCTGGACGGATGCCCTCCTGATCGACTAGGTGCCCGAGAACAAGGGTTTGTGAGTCTCCGAAGTGGCATTTCTTTGAGTTAAGAACAAGGCCAGCGTTTCTTATGCAAGTCAGTACAGTATCCAGACGTGAATTGTGTTCGCTGAAGGTGCGGCCAAAGATTACGATGTCGTCGAGATAGCACATGCAAATGCTCCACTTCAAGCCACGAAGAACAGTGTCCATAAATCGCTCGAACGTCGCCGGCGCGTTGCACAGTCCAAATGGCATCACGTTGAATTCAAAAAGGCCGTCAGGTGTTACAAAGGCTGTCTTTTCTTTATCTTCAGGATGCATGGGAATTTGCCAGTAGCCCGATCTTAAGTCCACAGAGGAAAAGTAAGAGGCCGAATGCAGACAGTCTATGGCATCATCAATACGTGGAAGTGGGTACACGTCTTTTTTGTTACAGCATTCAATCGGCGATAATCGACGCAAAATCTCCAGGATCCGTCTTTCTTTTTAACGAGAATTACTGGAGCTGCCCATGGACTTACTGACTCTTGAATGATACCGTTTTCAATCATTTCGTTCACCTGCTCATTATTAATCCGCCGCTCGGATGGCGAAACAGGGTATGGCTTTTGTCTAATCGGATTGGCCAAACCCGTGTTGATAGTGTGACATGTTCGAGAAGCAGGGATTAGGGGCGCTTTGTCTTTCTGCGCAAAGTCGAATGCAGAGACGTGCTTCGAAAGTACATTGACCAATGTTCGGCGTTCACTTGTGCTCAGCGACTTATTCACCATTGACAGAAGAGCCGTTTCGAAACTGTGACTACGATGCTCTTCCGGCGCATCTCTAAGCTCGGTCACCAGCAAGGCCTCGTGTTGTCCACTCACGACGGCTAACTTTAGACCATCTGGTAACATCACGGGTTCTATAGAGCAATTGACAGTCCATAAACCAGCGCGTCCACGTCTGATCGACACCACACAATGTGGGATCAACACATTTTTTTTTCATGCAGTTGGTGTACACTGGTTCTACGTTGGCATCAAAGGTGGCGGAATAGCTGTCGCTGCAACCAACAGGTACACGAACGGTTGATAACGGTGGTATGATAGTGTCGCCACAGACACACAATGCCGTCTCACCATCCACAGGGTTTTCCAAGAGTGCTGGCGGAACGTGATCACTCAAGACTATTGTCCCTGTGCGGCAGTCGACAGTCGCACCACACTCCCTCAAAAAGTCCATACCCAAAATAACATCATGTGTCGCCTGCGGAATAATCACGAACTCCGTTGGGATAACACGGCCTCCGAGAAATACGTTAACTTGACACACACCAACAGGATGCAGTGCCTCACCACTCACTCCGCAAAACTTCGCAGCTTGATTCCACCTAAATAATACCTTCCGCCCCAAGGTATCTTTAAAACACGCACTCATGACAGAAATGGTTGCCCCCGTATCCACCAAAGCCATCACAGGCACACCGTCAACAAAAACACGTACTTTGTTCTTGAGCATCAACACAGGAGGTATTTCTGATATTAGCACGTCTCCGGCGACCTCACCTCCATCGGCCGCGCTTGCTAGTTTTCCTGTGGCAAAGGAGACGTGTTGCGGCGCCGTGGTGAAGGAGAACGGGGAACACGAGGCGGTGGAGGCGTCAAGCTCCTGTCAGATGTAGGGGAGTGGTTCCGGAAGCTGCGTGTCCAGTAGTCGTCGCGAGGCAGCAGGTGTGTTGCATTAGGGTCATCGTACGGTCGATCAGACGATCGTGTGAAGTGTTGTGGTGGGCCATAGTACGTTGCTCGCGGGTCATCGCGAAGTCGTTCGGAAGGCCGTGCAAAGTTTGGTGGGTAGCCATACCGTGGGGCTACACGTCGACGGTTGCAAAATCGCGAAATATGTCCTGGTACACCACAGGAGTAGCAAACTGGGAGAGGCCGAACTCTCTTTGTTCGTCGATGAATCGAACATCGTCTTCTCTGGCGGAGAGGGTCGGTTCGTTCCGTATATCATAGGGATAGACTGGGCGTCGCGAAGAAGGCAGACGCTGGGGGCGTCGGTCATGGCGAGGAGCTGGCAACCGTGGTGCTCTCCTTGGCTGTGGGGGTGCGCTGTACTCAACAGCTGCTGCACTAACCATCGATTGCCAAGGGGTCGTAGAAGGCGGCGGCACAGTCACAGCCTCACGTGGCACATATACCGAATGTTGGTCGTTTACAGAATGGTGATCAACTGCTGAATGCGTCTGTTCTCTATAGCGAAAAAGTTCTTCGCGAACAATCTCTCGAATCGTCGAGGACAGGTCTGGGCAGGTGCTCGTGTCGATGCTGGCAACCGTTGTAACATTTGTGAGCCGGCTGAACTTTGGAGCAATCCTGCGCATTTTCAGCTGTTCGAAAGTTCGGCAATGCCGAATCACGTAGGACATCGAGCTCAGGTGCTCTTTTCCGATTAGAAAATTATATACATCTTCAGCTATGCCTTTCAGCAAATGCCCTACTTTGTCGTCTTCTGATATCTGATCATTGACCACCTTGCAGAGCTTCAGCACATCCTCTATATACGTGGTACATGTCTCACCTGGAAGCTGCGCGCGTTGAGACAATGTCTGCTCTGCCCGCTTCCTTTTGACGCTCGAGTCGCCGAAACACGCTTTCAGCTCTGCAACAAAAACGTCCCACGTCGTCAGTGTGTCCTCGTGGTTTTCGTACCACACGAGCGCAGTATCCGTAAGGCAGAAGACCGCATTGCTGAGCTGAGCGGCGGCATCCCAGCCGTTGGTCTTGCTGACTCGCTTGTACTGGACGAGCCACGCGTCGACATCCTCTCCCGATTTTCCTCCAAAGGTTGGCGGGACTCGGTAGTAGGGCACGGAACCCATTGGAGTTGGCCTTGAAGCGTTAGATGGGTGATCTTGGGTCATTACGATCGGTGCAGGCGGGAGTCCGGCAAGGCGGCGGCTGCGGCGTAGTCCAGGTAGTGAAGCTCCCGTCGTTGGGCTTGTCTTACCAAGCACGCTTCCACCAATCTGTTACGCACAAGGAGGACCAGGACGTATACGGCTGAAGGGGGCCGTTTATTTTGGTCGCGAAGAGAAGCGCCGGAGCGGCCAACAGGTTGATGATCGCCGTCCCGTCGTCTTCTTTCTTCCTCCAGCACTTGGGGCAGTCAGCATGTTCACCCATCTTCTTTTTCTTCCAAGGCATGCGTAACAATATATACACATTTGATGTGCTGTGTTTCTGCCCCTGCAACACGCTTTATCTTCATAATGGCATATACTTTTACAACAACCACGCATTGTTTAATTGCAAATGAGTCAATAGGTCCACGTTTTTTGTTTCGAATATTGACAGGATCTTCAGTATTTCTAACTTCAAACGTGATCGAAGCAATTTCAGAGTATATCTGACGTGATATTATGTAGGCATTCTTTATTTTAGGAATGTTAGCAAGAATGGCAGATAGCGGGGCACTTGATAATATGTGGGGTGTCACATCTCAAAATCACCATATGATTATGAGAGACTTCGTAGTCGAAGGCTCCAGAAATGTATACCACCTGGGATTCTTTAACGTGCACCCACACCTGAGCCCACGGGCCCACAGCATTTTCGCCTCCATCGAAAATGAAGCCACCACAGCCGGGATTCGATCCCGCGACCTGCAGGTCAGCATCCGAGTACCTTAGCCACCAGACCACCGTGTCGGAGCGAGCAGGGTACTCTTGAATTGGCTGACGAGTAATATCAAATATAACATATGAAATTACTCAGTACAAACCTGAAAGTCGGGCACTGGGTAAACTTCTGATTTATGATGCGCAGAAATCCCATAGTATAACGGGATCAAAATGACAACATCAGGTACAGTTCTTGCAACATAAAGTGTGTGCTACCTGTTTTCATAATGAACTCTCGTCTGAAAAATCTGTAAAATTTGGAAAGACCAGCGAAGTGTCAAAAATTTAGTTTGACTTTTATCAAAAGATTCATCAGGTTTTGGTGCCATTACAGTTACTATTTCGACCGTGACAACATATTGCCCTGTAAATACTTTCATTGAAGCTCTCCCGCGACCTTACGTCACTAATGGGCATGTTCTGTACCAGGCAAGTGCATGAACTATGGAATATAAGCCTTATGAAATTGACACCACGTGATTGCGATGGTGGCTGCAACTTCAAAACCTTCATAGTGAACCAGAAGGATATTCAAGCATGAGTTATATAAAGTCATGCTTATAATCTATAGTTTCAGCCATAAGTACAATATTACAATAGTGATAGATGCTTTTAGATATAAACTGAAAATTGCAGCGCAACTGAGCAGCAAATATGAATGGGACAAAACAAGGTGTTCGGTTTGTGAAGTGAAATGAAGTGTGGTGAAATGAAAATGCGTGTGTTTAGTAGTGACAGAGTGTTCGTTTCTACAAACATAGCAGCTTAGACTAAAGCCATGCCACTGTGGATTGGGCTGCACAAGTGAAATGACGTATGAAAAGAAAATGTTCTTTTGGAGAAAGAGACCAGGAAGAAGAACGATCTCGGGAAATTTGACTGGTGCCTCCTGCAAAAAAGACGCCTCTGATCTCCCTTTCTAGGAGTAGTTATAACACAAAAGTGAAACGGGTCCTTAGTTTAGCATTCATTGTGCGTTGTTTCGCCACAAGGGCGAACGAATGAATGCTGAAGTCACGCGAATAACGCGAAAAACGGCAAGCAGTTCGAAAATTGCAGCGCACACCTCAAGCAAAAAGCATGCACAAAAGAAGCACGCTTAGGAAGAGCGCGGACAAACAACTGTCACAGCTCGACACTTAAAGCACGCTGCTTAATCAGAAAGATGTACGAAACGAACGCACAAGTATACACCTGGACGACCAAGAATAATGGTCACAATGTTTACTTCCTTTTGTGTGAGCAGCGCGCTGCTTTTGTAAACACTGCCTCTGGCAGCGAGCGAACGGACGTTCGTTCTTTTATTAACTACTGTAACTTCGAAGAAAACTTGCAGTGTAAGCACAAAAACTACACAGCGCACAAAGTCCGAGGTATGTGCGTGCTCAATTGAGCCAATACACTAGATAGTATACATACGCACTTTGACCCCACTTTGTGGAAGCCCGCAAGCGCATCGACACGCAGAGTGACGCGGCACAACGACCATTAGCGCGCCATTCACATGCGATTGCGCTACTGATTACTAAAACAGGCCTAAGTACCGATCTCTGAGGTTACATGGTGTAATTAAATGGTTCGCCGTTATAATAGAGAGCAAGGGTCACTCGGTGGCGCAGTAGTTAGCGCTGCGTGCTGAGAAGCGCGAGGTTGCTGGTTTGAAACCCACTGCGTAACTTCTTCTTATATTCTTTTAGCAATCTGTTAGTAAACATTATACAATGTCATATCTGTGACAGAAACAGGTTGTAGTGTCGTGGAGGACCCGGCATAAGAGACCTTTGTGTTAAGAAACAATGCATGTAAATGCACGCAATACGTCTCGAGAATTTACTCACCCGGAATGTCGACCGAAAAAGCTCTACTGACGTCTCACTGGAGAACAGAAATAAGAATAGTAACAGTGAGAGCAAGGAAAAAGATAAGTAACTTGTATGAGATTGTTTCCTCGTAGACCGGCGTGTATATTGTATCTGCTGCCCCACAGTGAAGAAAAGACCACGAACAGCCCGAGGAAGCGGTATGCTTTAGCCGCCTTTCGGCTTGGTATTTGCTAATGAAGCGTGTCTTGGCAATGTAATTACTACTTCCTTCCATTCCTGGTATGTTTGTTTGTTTCGCGAGAACATAGCTGCGTATTGTTTGTGCTCTGTGTAAAAGGAGGAGGCACTTGCTGGAAAAAGAGCAAGCATAAAACAACGTACACACAAGAATGAGTGTTCTTTCATTAAACCAGGTTAATTGTGAACTTAACCAACTGATTTGAGCTGATGAGCCTAAAATATGAATGCGAGGAAGTGCTATACTTCTTAACCTTTGCTTATTGCCGTCTCACGAGAAAGCGACACCATGCCCCAGGAAGCCAAATTGAGCCGAAAGAACGAAGCTTAGACAAACTCGTGTGGTACCCGTCGTTCCCAAGTTGGCTGAAGCTCCATGCGTTGTGGCTTCCATAGAGAATCGAGAGAGACTTCCCTGTCATCAATTTATAAGAAAATTTGTGCAGGTCAGCACCTATCGGTGGCGGTGTAGCTCTGCGTCACCACTCATTTTCACTCACGCCATTCGCCCGCCACGCAATAATCATAATGCGCCACTGTTAGCCCTAATTCAACACAAGTGGGAAACCTGGCCGTAAAACAAATCACTTCAGCTTTTTGTTCGCGGTTTATTATTTTTCAGAGCGGCGTTTGTGGTGTCTTGACTACTCTTTTGTGCCCGTGTTTGCAAGCCTGGCTATACAAGGACCCTAAAAAAGCTTCTGGCGACACACAATCAAGCGCATAATTCTCGTTGTCTCTATATTTTGGGGGACTTTTCCCCACGCCAGAACGGTGCTGCACGTGAGTTTAGAGCACATATTTTCAAAAGGTCTGTTTAAAAAGGGGGGAAGTTGTGATATACATATACACTCTGTAGAGGCTTTCATCATCACCATCACATTCTGTATAACGTGCAGACTTATAAGCTTTGTACACGCACTGTTTGCTATTCCCACGGCTGAAATTTCGTGAGCGCTTGCGAGGAACACTTCTGAAGCATAGATAAAACAAGCTGCTCAACTGCCTCGCACGGAGAGTGCATGAAAAAACGCCAGGCTTGTGCAGAAGATGCAGCACAGACAGAAAGCTAGAAAAGCGGCTTTTTGAGCTATTTCAAAACACTCAATGGGTAACTACTGCAAGCACACTTGCTTGATACCCACTAGGCATTATTAACGATCTTTCAGTTAGCAGGCCGGCATTCATTATGCTATTTTTCGTCATTCTTTTGAGAAGCGTCGTGTCCGCTTAATTATTGCGAGGAATTTTGTGCTAATCGTTCATGTATTGACTGACGACTATGAGGAAGTATGGCTGAAGTGCGTATGTGTCACAGTTAATAGAGGAACAAGAGCATGCTTTTGTAGGAGCATTGGACGGCCCACTTCTAACGCTATTCGCATTGTGCGATGACTGGTTGTTCTTTCGCTGTTTAAAACGCCTTTTACACGCGACTGTTTTCCCGACATCAAGCCTGTCTAAGGCAAGTTTGGAAACAAGTCAGAAGCACCAGTGCACCTCAGTAGTAAACTACTGGAGAGGCACCCAGTGGACACGGGTTTTGAGCCCTGTTGTGTGTTTAGTGCTGGTTTTTATTCTCTAAATTTGCGCGATCTGGTTACGGACACCGGTGGTGGCGGCGGACAACTGCGCGTGACCCGAGTTGTGGTCTCATAACAGCTTTCGCTGTAACAATATTGCTGCGACAAGTTTGCCACGTTCAAGTAGCCCGCCACAATCATCGTGGCACCAGCACCAGCAAGACCCGGCTGGCATGCGCCACGCGTTCGTACGCTTGGCCTACGAGAAAGAGAAAGATAGTTGAATATGTGCCACTTGGCTACTTGGACTTGACGACCATAATCTTTAGAATCGTGGGCACAAGTTCGCCCTAATAAAGACACTTGTTTTTTTAACCTGTCTGCCTCAGCATCGCTACATTTCTGGTGGAGGCGCAGGGTTATGAATCGAAGCCCCGCGAGCTCAAGACAGCGTAGCCCCAACGAGCAGCATATCGAACCCGTGGAAGTGACTCCTGTACACCAGAGGGGAAGCCGCCGTCTTCGAGGTGACTCACCTGAGTTCGGTCTTCTTTTCTTCACACCAAGGGGAATTCGAACAATGCATGCCACCACTATAACTAGCCAGGTAACACCAGCACAAGTGTTCATTAGCCAACCGCACCAGCCGCCAGTATTTGACGGCGACTCGTACGAGGACGTGAAAGTTGGACCTGTTCGAGAGAGTGGCGAGCTTGAATGGAGGGGACGAAAGAGAGAAGCTCCGTCACGTATACTTCGCCCTGGAAGAGTTCGCAAAGACATTATTTGAGAATCATGAAACCTCGTTGTCTACCTGAGAGGTATTTTGACGACAGGCGGTGGCTACGTTCACGAACATAAACCGGAAAGAAAAGGCAGAGGCTGCTCTTCATTTGAGGAACGAGCTCACAAACGATAGTGCTGCTATGTACATTGAGGACATGGTCCGTCTGTTAAAGCGTGCGGATTACAACATGGCTGAGGACAAGAAGGTGCGCCTTCTAATGTGCGGAGGGAAGCGAGAGCTGTTCGCCGTTTTCATCCACAACTCTCCAAGCACAGTTGCTGAGTTTTACTCAGAAGCGACGGCCATCAAAAAAACACTGGAATGGCAGGCTCGGCAGCAGAACCGGAATCTTAACTGCGCATCTGCACAGGTATTCTCCGGAGGCATGCGAAACGACGTTGAAGCCCTGCGAGAGCTCATTATATCAGTTATTAGAGAAGAACTGAGCAGACTACAAATGCCCCAGACTCCTACTGCACTACCTGTTACGGACGTTGTTCGTGACGAACTGAGGCACGTGATGCGAGAGCCAGAGCGTGAGCTGCAGCCGGTTCGACCAATCCAAACATACTCTGAGGTTGTCAGACAACCCACGGCGCCCAGCAATGTAGCAGATGCTACGGCGACGACTCCTCTCCCACCTTCAGCACGAAGCGCACCTTCTCCACGGGAACCAACAGCTACCTATCTGCCCCCAGGAGCACGTAGCACACATCACTATGTGGAGCATAGGCCCAGGAAAAGTGACGTCTGGCGTGATCACGAGCGCAGGCCTTTGTGTTTTTATTGCGGGGAAGCGGGTCATCTGCACAGATTCTGTCCTTACTGACAGCGTAATTACGAGGCTTCCCGTCGTATGCACCGTGCCTCCGAAACGGCGAACGACCAGCGGAGATTAAGGAGTACTTGTCCACGCACCAGAACTCGCCGCCTCTACGCCAACATCAGTCACGGTCACCATCGCCTATGCGCTACCGGTCATCTAGCCCACGGCACCGTCAAGGCAGCCTGGCCATCGCTCTCAAAGCCCACTCCTGGAAAACTTAAGCAAGCGACCTGTGGAGGTAAGGCCGCTGATAACGTCAGTTACGAAGATCCTCGAATATGGTTTGAGGGTGATGACGGTGTATTTCCGGTAGAAGGAGACAGCAACAAAAACGTTACTTCAGATTTGCAGTTGAGAATGGAAGGATGGGAGCTGAATGCCTTAGACGACACTGGTGCTGATTATTCAGTGATAAGTCACAAGATGTTGAAAAAGCTAAACAAAGTTGTGACACAGTGGAGTGGATCGCAGATACGTACGGCAGGCGGTCACAGTATTACGCCTCTTGGCAGATGCACTGCAAGACTTGAAATACGGGGCTTTATTTACGTGGCCGATTTCATTGTGCTGCCAGAATGTTCAAGAGAACTCATTAAAGGAATGAATTTTTTGCTAGCTAATGGCACCTTAATTAACCTGCGAAGGTCCAGCGTGTCGTTTTCGGCTGAACGAGCTATACCTGTGGAGGAATCTGAGGAACGACGCCTAGCTGCTCTACGCGTTGTTCATGATGACGTAACTGTGCCGCCATGCTGTAGTGTAATGGTGCTCGTAAAAAACGACGCATTGTAAAATCGCGAAGGCATGGCGGATACAAATGTAGGGCTGTTTTTAGACAAAGGTGTCTGCATAGCTAGGGGTCTTGTTCACTTGACAAATGGCCGTGCAGATGTCCTACTCACAAATTTTTACAATGAACTTCAACACATCGCTCAAGGCACGGCTACTGCCTATTTACATGACTTCTGTAAGGCGACTGAACAATGTAGCTTAACGACATCAACCAATCGACCAGAGCCTGCAACATCGACACATCTGTGACCGTCAAACAGATTTATGCCTTGGTGGAAGAATTCTCTGATTTCTTTTCAAGTGCTTCGAAGGTCCAGCGCACGTCAATCACGAAACACAGAATTATAACGCGAGACAACACTAGGCCTTTATGCCAGCATCCATATCGGGGGTCAGAGAAAGAACGGGAAATTATCAAGAACCAAGTGGAGGAGATGCTTTCGGATGATGTCATCCAGTCTTCGAATAGTCCATGGGCATCCCCCGTAGTGCTGGTTAAGAGGAAAGACAACACAGATTCTGTGTCGACTACAGAAAACTGAACAGTGTAACTAAACGAGATGTCTACCCCTTGCCACGTATCGACGATACACTAGATCGGTTGCGATCCACAAAGTTTTTCTCCCCCTTCGATCTGAAGAGCGAATATTGCCAAATAGAGGTCGATGAGCGGGACCATGAAAAAATGGCATTCGTAACACCAGATGGCCTCTACGAATTTAAAGCGCTTCCATTCGGCCTCTGTTCCGCACCAGCGACGTTCCAGCGAATGATGAACACTGTCCTCGTGGGATTGAAATGACAGTCATGCCTAGTGTATTTGGATGACATGGTGGTATTCTCTACAATGTTCAACAAACATCTAGAGCGACTACGCACAGTATCGAAAGCCATTCGGTCAGCAAAATTGACAATCAAACCAGAAAAATGCCACTTCAGCTTCAAAGAGCTGCGATTTCTTGGACATGCCGTTAGTTACGATGCTGTTCGTTCTGATCCCGAAAGGACAACTGCTGTTCAGAGGTTCCCTACACTTAGAGACAAAAAGTCACTCTGTCGATATTTGGGTTTATGTGCCTACTATAGACAATTTGTGGAAAACTTACAAAGATTGCGGAACTTACAAAACTAACAAAAGACGACGTGCCCTTCACATAGGAAAGCGAACAACAAACAGCTTTTGACGCATTAAGAAAACGACTACAGGGTTCACCAATACTTGCCATTTCCATGAGACAGCCGACACTGAAGTCCATACCGATGCCAGCAATGTCGGCCTCGGCGCCATTCTTTTCCAGTGGCAAAATGGTCAAGAGAAAGTGTTAGTCTATACCAGCCGCAAACTATCAGAAGCTGAGGCAAACTACTCTGCAACTGCAAAAGAGTGCCTTACAGTCATCTGGGCAATAAACAAATTTCGACCCTACCTTTACGGTAGACCGTTTAGAGCTGTCAGTGATCACCAAGCTCTATGCTGGCTGGAAAATCTCAAAGACACGTCCGGTCGACTGGCAAGATGGAGCCTTAGGCTGCAGGAGTATGACATTACGGTCGTGTACAAATCTGGAAGCAAACAAAGCGGTGCTGACTGCCTGTCCAGCTCTCCTGTCAACCCAAGTGTACCTGAAGAGAAAGACTTCCCGTTTCTAGGCGTAGTCGACGCATCCGAAATTCGAAATCGCTTCACAACAACGAGATGACCCGGATTTGCTGGCTCTTATACAATACCTGCAGGGTCTCGACGTTCAAGTCCCTCACATATTCTCCAGAGGGCTCTTCACGTTCTGCTTTCGAGGAAGTGTCCTTTACAGGAGGAACTTCGAACCTAATAATGAAACGTTTTTACTAGTCGTGCTCACAGCCATGCGAGAGGAAATTCTGCACACATGCCACGACGAGGCATTATCTGGACAAATGGGTGTGAGCCGAGCATTCGCCAGGATTCGCCTGAAGTACTATTGGCCTAAGTTGCTCACATCAGTGCAGCGCTACGTGAAAACTTGTCGTCAATGTCAACAGAGCAAAGCTCCACCCATAAAGCAAGCCGGCCTTCTCCAGCCAGTAGACCCTCCGGATGCCCCATTCCAACAAGTCGGCATGGACTTCCTAGGACCTTTCCTGACATTGTGTGCAGGCAAGAAATAGATAGTCGTAGCCACAGACTATCTGACCCGTTATGCTAAGACTGTCTCTCTGTACAGTGCGACGGCTGCCGAAGTCGCCAAGTTTTTTGTGAACAACATAGTGCTCAGACATGGTGTGCCCATCGTCGTTATTACGGATCGGGGCACCGCATTTTCTGCAGGCCGAATGCAATGCCTGATGCGCATGACAAATACCGATCACAAAAGAACAACGACGTATCACCCTCAGTCAAATGGCTTAACGGAACGCCTAAAAAAACTCTGACAGACAAGCTATCAATGTATGTCGATGTTGAACATAAACAGTGGGATGGAATATTACCCTACGTAACTTTCACATATAATACAGCCGTTAAAGAAACAACCAACGTTGCCCCTTTCGAACTAGTATTCGGTCGAAGAGTGAGCAACCTGCTTAATGCCATGTTACCACTACAGGAAGAAACCAGCTATCCAACTGACATAGATGACTTCTTGCAAAGAGCCGAAGAAGCACGGCAAATGGCAAGTTACCGAATACGCCACCAACAGCACGTCGATTCTGTACAACAAGCAACGCAGTGACGCACTTTATCATCTCGATGACAAAGTGTGGATATGAATACCAGTGTGCCGCCGCGGACTCTCTTTTGCCGATATTTCGGCCCTTATGAAGTACTCAACCGTATCAGCAACGTCACTTATGAAGTCTGATCCGCTGGACACGTGAGTTCAAGACGCCGCAATCCCACGGAATTGGTACACGTAGTCCGCATGAAGCCCTATCATGACAGATTGTCGAAAAACGAGTGAGAGTGCGCATGTATCTTTTCACTGTCTTAAGCATCGGGACAATGCGTAATAAGAGGGGGATAATGCTGCGACAGGTTGGCCACGTTCAAGTAGCCCGCGACAATCATCGTGGCACCAGCACCAGCAAGACCCGGCTGGCATGCACCACGCGTTCGTGTGCTCCGGCTACGATGAAGAGGAAGATAGTTGGATCTGTGCCACTCGGCAACTCGGACTTGATGAGCATACTCTTTAGAATCTTGCGCACAAGTTCGCCCTAATAAAGACGCTTGTTTTTTTAACCTGTCTGCCTCAGAATCGCTACAATATCACACCGCGTGCGATATCTGCATTGATTGCTTCTCAACCAAAAAAAAGCCCTGCTTCTTTTGCCGGGCGCAGCCGTATGAAGAGGCGCTTAGGTAAGAAGCTGGTTCAGTCAATCTGCAACTGAGAGCTTTGAACATGAAGGAGTGGTCGCGAGTACCAGAACGAGTGATATTTTAGCACGCGTAAGCAAACGCCTCGTGTGTCCTTATACAGTCTTTGATATCACTGCACGAACAGTGCTGTTTCCGGGAGTGGCCACATTCTCAAACAGCAGCGTTTCGCAGTTTCATGAGATCGGGTGAAAAAGAGTTGGCTGTTGACACCCAAACCGTCTTAGAGCGCAACAAAACACGACACACAACAAGAAGAGAGGAGGAAAGACAGACACTACCAGTTGGCTTTATTGAAGAAAGTTACATACCTTTATACATCGACACCTTGCGCAGGGGCACACCTATACATTACCATTTACAGAAGGGAAACTGTATCTTTCACAATGCAATAAAATAAGGATAGCGGTGGCATTGCAAACTAACTTATCCGACCTAGCAACGGCACTGGTAGGTCTATCATCATCATTGCTATAAAGCAATATGAAGGCTGCCTTGGTAGCGGGTACGGGGGCTTGCGGTACGCGCCCGCTGGTTTATGGGCGTTTATTCGCTGATATTGCGGGGTGTTATTCGCACACACGGCACCCTAAAGTTACTATAAATATTTCTGCTATGCCGCCAGGTTACCGAGAGGCCTCAACTGGCAAAAAACACGCCAAGTAAGTAAGCTTACAATGTTTATTGACAATCGTGAAAGGAGCAGTACACCTGTAAACAAGTAACACTGTCTCTCACAGAGTTAAACAATACATGAAAAAAAAGGGATAGCCATCTATGACTCAACAAAATTACCTGCTGAAATTGTGCAACCTTGTCTCTTTGCTCGTTCAGTCAGACAACAATATTTACACTGGACACCCCTTGCACAGTACTTGGTACTGTGCTGCCCATTGGCTTTCTCACCACACATGCTTTCAAAAATTGCAGTGTGAGTACGATTAGCCTGAGCCGCAATATGATCTTTGACAATGTATTGGCGAGAAGCACATCACGTTGAATAAATAGAAATGACCCCACGCTGTTGTGCTAGGTATCCCTGCATTGGTCTCAATATAACATTGTTCTCGATATTGTGTTTAGGATCTGGGTGTTTAACTGCGCGTCCGATGTATTTAAGACTAACTAGATCAACTTCCAGTTGTGGTAAGCAAGTGCATCCCGTGAAACATCATTTACAAGATTATGTTGAAAAGAAAACTTGGCTTACGTTTCAAAAGAGGTAAGAGGGTTGCAGTGACAGGCACTTTAATTCAGCAACACTTCGCGAATAATGAAAGCCTGAGTCAAACATTCCAGCAAGTCAACATTCTTCAGAAAGTTGTCACCGATGACAAGTGAAGAGAATTAGCTACCCTTGCCCTTGCTCGCCTTCTGTACATCAGCTGACACACGAGATACAGGATGCCTGTTGGTGCTCCCAAAAGCACTCATTCTTAGAAAATAAATTACGCACTAGTGGATAGGACTCGCAGTACACTGCACATGACATATACGTATACAATAGGGACATATGAATCACTAGACAGCTGAGAAGTGCTGGAAGTCATGGTAGCAATGTTTAAAAAAGTAGGCAGTGAATGTTCATTGCAGTCAAATATGCATAATGAAATTTTCTACTATGTTTATTCACAAAGTAATGGCAAATTCCTAATCTTTGCGCATTTGCATGTCAGACTGAAGAGTTATGTGCACAGCACAATCGGCTGCTTCTCAGTGAAAGTACTGAAGTGGTTGTTCTGGCTTAGTAGTCATCTGCTTGACGGGGTCATCTGCTTGACCTATGACGGAGTCATCTGCAGTAGTCATCTGCTTGACCTATGTTGGCGAATATTGTCGGTCCCGCCTGTTGTGGGGTGGACACTGCATTTACAGTTTTGCTTGCAAAGAAAACCACTACCTTTTCTAATTTACGAGGAGTTGTGCGCAGTTCATGGACCAACTGTTAGGAGTGAGACGAGTGTGAGAACACGCTGTTGAGACTTCCAAAATGGCTGACAAATACCTACAAAAAAGAGTGGAGCACCACGCCAAGCGTCCAAACCAACCGAATTGTTCAAGTGGTCAGGATATTGCAATAGATTGAGGACTAACACTTGCTGATCTGTTAGGCAAAGTTACCCTTGTTGGCCTCGCTACAATTTGCACAATTGTAGCCGATATGCCCAGATATCACAAAGTTAGGTTCCAAAAATACTTATCGACCAACTCATACTATAAAGTACATCAAGTGGATCAGAGTTTTTGGACTGCTAATAATAAAACAGGGATGATTTGTTTTCGCACGCTGTTACACAGGTGACGACGCTTCATAGTGTACGCAATTGCAGAAAGAACACAGTGGTGCCACCACTTCTTTTCACAAACACGGAAAAAAATTCAAGCACTTAGCTTACTCCAGTTAGAAAATGGCGGCTGCTATTTCCAAGTTAAAAAGAAAATTTTCGTGTTTAGTTTTATAAAATGAGGGCCACATGTACAGCCGACATATACTGTGAAACACTCACTACAGTAATAAGCACGATAAACATTGATGACGTCACCAATCCTCATCACAAATCAGCCTGCTACATTATAACATGCATCGCTGCTCCCAAATCAGAACCAATGGGAAGGTCAAATATATTGATAGGGAACACTGATTACTGGCCCTGCTGTCCTGCGCCAGCACCGCGTGATTATTTCCTCTTCTTCCACTCGAAACAGTGACTCGTGGTACGATTTGAAGACCATGAGAAATTCAAGATCACCGTTCGCAACAGGTTCAATCAACAAGCTGCGATCTTTTATTCAGATTGACTAATGAAACTACTGCGACGGTACAAGAAGCACTAAAAAGTTAGCTGTGATTTTGTAAAAAATGAAGTAGGTTTTTGCGAAGCGAAGCCCATCAATCAAATCTTTTCCTAATGAATATATGGTTGCTTGGAACCAAATGACCCTCATAAAATTGTCAGGCGTTGGATGGGCATGTGAATACATGAGTTTTTTTTGCGCCAATGGTGCATAGTCATCAAAGACACTGTTCAAACGATGAACGATGGCAGAAGCTGAATTCACATTTTTATTCTTCACTACTTTCAAACTGTCTGCCTCACTTTTAACACAGGTGTTATACAAAATTAGTCCTTTTGGCAACATATTTCACAACAATACCAAGGAAAGAGCTCTTAATAGACCTTCTAAGTATGAGCATGTACAAACACTGGCCAATTTTAATTATACCTACTGAGTGCACTCAGTCATTGTTCTGTTAAAAATTACCATACCCTTAAAAATGCCTTGTCATGCGTCAGGTATTTTACATGGCACAATTACTATTACAGTAAAAGTTTGTTATTTGAACTCGCTTAAGTAAAAGTGCACAGCCCTGTGTACTTCTATTGGGGGAAATCTTTCGACAATTTCAACACATTTGTATCCACAACATGTAATTCAAACTGAGACCCCCTTGTTGTCGTTGCTGCTTGCACAATACTGTCCAGAGCGATCACAACATTTTACAAAAAACACCAAGCTAAATAACTAGAAGAAGAAAACAACTGAACACCAGCATTTTTCAGCAGGTGAGATTTCGGATGCTGAACTAGAGCCTTTGGGCAAGCTAGGAATGATGATCATGAAGTCACAGTGGAATAAAAGTAAGCGAATGCGATTTACTGATTACTTCTTATTTTAGTGCGTTAACTCTGTCATGTAAACAAACATGTTTCGAAGCACAAATATTGACATTAGTTTAAACACTAAGGCTCACGGCTTGCGTGCAAGTCGGTTGTTGTTTGTGGTGTATCATCAGCTTTATTACACCCATTACAGGACAAAGGCCTCTCCCATGACCGGCCAAAGAACTTGGTCCTGTGCTTTCTGCTGCCACGTTATACATACAAACTTTTTAATATCATTGGCCCACCTAACCTTCTGTCTTCATTTCATGTGTTTTCCTTCTCTGTGAATCCAGTCAGTTACCCTTCATAACCAGCGGTTATTCTGCCTGCGTACTACGTACCCAGCTCATATTAATTTCTTTTACTTGATTTAAACTACAATATCCTTAACACAAATTCGTTCGCTGACCCACTCTGCTCTCTTCTTGTGTCTTAAGGTTACACCTATAACTTTTCTGTCTATCGCTCGCTGCGTTGCCTTCAATATAAAATGAACCCTCTTTGTAAGCCTCCAGGTTTCTGCTCTGTAGGTAAGTACGGGTAAGACGCAGCTGTTATATACCTTTCTCTTGAGGGTTAGTGACAAATTATCATTAATGAGTTGAGAATGCTTGCTGATTGTGGTCCACCGATTCTTACTCTTCCTTATTTTTTTAGATATTTACTGTCATGGTTCTGCTCCGCGAATGCTACCTCTGCAGGGTATGTCTAGCTTAATCAAAACACGAATTCTTGCACAGTTTTTAGTACTTTGATAGTGTCACTCCCGACATGCACGTGGTACCAGTAACTGTTTCAACACTACTATAGCTGTACCTACCACTGCCTTGCATTAGTCTTTGCATCCATAGTAATCTATACAGAGTGTGAAAAAAAATGTGCTGCTAATTGTGCACTACTACAAGTCAGTTTGTTACCTAGCCATATGTAATACTCTACGCAAAGTTTGACGCATAGAGTGAAGTACAGTATGTGCACCCCATGACATGCGCTGTCCAAGAATTTTGAAGCCTGCACAATTACTGTAAACTGAGTAATTCATAAAGCAAGAAACAACAATCTGTGAACCCAATTTCGTACTGCTTGAACATACCATACGCTATCACTGCTTTTCAGTATAAGGCTTCCATTTGTCCGCCTGGCATATTGATGGCATGTGGGGTTGTCACTGCGGCAACTGTAGAGCTTCTTACGACTGGATGTGGGTAGCTTGGAAATCAATCGTCTCTCTATAGTCCTGTTTTCTGAGAAGAAAAAAAAACAAACTCATGAGCAGGGTAAAACATAAATGATTGAACAAATTACGTTCAATGAATGAAGTGTGTTCCACAACACCTTGCGAGGATTTCGGCCCATGAGCATGCTTTCAGTGATGACACATTCCCCGCTGACTTGAGGTAGGTTCAGAGTGATGAGGCGTCCAAGCATAAACTAATATGAGCAGTTCCTTGGAGACTGCGGTTGAATTGTAAGAAAAAAAACAGTCCTGGTTACTCTGGTAGAAGCGTGAACGGATTTGTGATGCATGACTAAGAAGAATGCATATGAGAACACTGCATATAAGAAAGGTAGGGTGGACATTGCTGTTTTTGTGAATTTGTCTTGTGGATGGCATTTTAATAAATTTGTTCAGTGACGTTCTTCAGAGTACAAAGCTAGGTAATTCCCCGAATGGATGGACTATATGGTTCATGCATATGTAATATGCTTCATTACAAACTTACGAAAAATGTACCAATGCGTATATGTACTAAAGGTTCACTTGGCTCTACTATGCATTGAATTTATGAGAATATATTGGAGCAGACTTATCTTGAGCAGCCCCCGCATGGGGGCCTGCGCAAGTAGGCGTTTGGTGTGTAGCGACGCCACGGACCCGAGCTAACGGGGGAGTTTCGGCTCCCTCCCACGCCTAGCCGTGCGTGGCTTTGCCGTGTCTGGGGAAAAGGGGACCCTGAGGGTTGAGCCAATGCTGGTTGATTGGACCTTTAAGGCCCCCTGGCAGAGGCAACACACCCCTTTGGCCCCGGCTTCACGTAGACGGCACCCCTGGGCTGACCCATCCAGGAGAAATCGGCACCCTACTGAAACGTTCCGTATGAAATCTTACGGAAAATATATGGACTCCGTAACATTTCCTTATGCTACATACGGAAAAAATATGGAGTTTTATGGAAATATACGGAAGTTGTATGGCATTTACGGAAAACTTCTTATGGAGTATAAGGAAGGATAAGGAAATTGTATGGCGTATACGGAAGGCTTTTTATGGAGTATACGGAAAGATAAGGAAAAAGTATGGCATATATGGAAAGCTTTTTATGGAGTATATGGAAGGATAAGGAAAGATAAGGAAACTTATGGAGCATACGGAGAGTTCATGATGGAAGATATGGAAGGATAAGGAAAGTGTATGGAGTGTACAGAAGCTTTCATAAGGAAAATGCAGAATGTAAGGTCTTACGGAAATATACAGATTTTGTAAGGTGCTTAGGAAAATGTGCAATAGTGTATGAAAGGCATGTGTATTGTTGAAAAAATGTGGAAACTCTACAGTTGTCACATTTTAAGCAGGAAATCCGAGCTCTATGAAGTTATAAATGAATGCACAGTGACATATATAGTACAAAAGAATAACGCAGGCTAGTCTGTGTTGTCAGTCACCGCAGTTCGTCCTTTTCCAGAATGAATACAACTTCTGCAGATGACCAGGTGCTAAAGTCTGACACACGGAAAATGTGTCATTCACAAGGAATGACAATAACTGTCATGTTACTTGCATGCTGTCACACAAAAACAAATCAAGCAAAAAAAAGCATAACTTCAAGGGCTCGCTTTTTGGTAGAAACAATAATAATGAGAACTAAATTCAATGTGAATGAACTTGTCAATATTAATGAAACTGTTCTCATTAACATTGGCAAAGAGAAATGTCATTATAAAATATCGACCATGAGCTTAGCTCTCCTGAGCACCGACAAAAGAAATGAACATCTATGATAACTAATTGCATGTAGCCTAAAAATAATTTTTTATTGATAGTATGTGCTCCTACAATATAAATACAGCTATACAACCCTTGCCACAGCTTCACGACAGAAACGAGGTAGGGGCAGAGGGAGTGGTCAGAAAAATAATTAAGTATGAGAGCACAACTGATATGTACAAACACATAATGGTGCTTATCACTGATGCACGGATGGTCGTGTATAGAGCTGGGTCGTTTTGAGATTTTCAAAAGCATTGTTTCAGACCACCATGCATATTACGCTTCAATTGTAGTGCTACATAAGACAAAACTTATGGGCCAGCTTTAATGAATAAGAAGATTATAGGATAAACAAATGCTTTAAAATATATCATATCATGGCTGCATGGACGCATACAAGCTATGTAAAGCGCAATAAAGTGAGGACGCATGAGCTTCTCTTGATGCTTCAGTTCTACATAGATGCTTCAACTGTGCTGCAAAGAAATTTAACCAATGTCTGTGAGTGCAACATTGTCCATTTTAAACTATCTATATGTATAAATAAAATTCCTATTGCGAGTTAAGCTACGTAGCACTCCATAACTCTTCCTTTTATTAAGGGCAATTTTTCAAACAATCAACATTATTCATTTTCTGTCTGATGACTTCGTGCCCGCAATTCTTGGTTTGGCTCAATCACAATTGTGCAGCCCTTATTTTGGAGGAATCAAAAAACATCAACCAAAAAAATATTTTGGAACTGCTTCTCGGTGATATTGCCTTCCCTCAACTGCCACAGCTTGAGATGAGTCATATAGCAAGTCTCGCGCATACCTAGGGCCTACCCTTGAAGAAACTGGTCCGGCTGTGAAACGCTCAGTTTTTTCTCAAATAAAATTTTTGGTTTGAGTTTTCTCACTTCTCGAGTCTCTTCACAATCAAGCAGACCCATTGGTCCCTTTAGTCCCTAATTTTGTTATATTATGAAATAAATAAAAAAATAATAATGAAAATAAAAATACTAATAACTGTTGCACAAAAAACACAGTCCCACATACGTACTTGAACGCAATATTGCTTTTATTTTGTTTTAGAACCTAAGGCATTAGAAAAAAATAGCAGTACAATAAAAACGTTGAAAAAAACAAAAAAAATAAACTTGGCGGGACTCGAACCTGCGCCACTTAGTTGTGCTCGCGTACGTGAACTGAGTGCGTTAGCTTGCTAAGCTATTCGCGCTGAAGGTGGCACGTAAGTTTAAGTTATGCATATAAATTTGCTTTTTACACGCTATGTGTTGGCATATTTATGTACGATATGCGATCGTATCTATTGTTGTGTGCATATGTTTTGGGATTGTATATACGTCACATGCTTTTCGCATGTCTTTCAACTATAGATTGCTGCCCCGCCGCGGATGACAACAATTATTTTTACACCCACACACAAGCTTGAGCAGTTGAAGGTTGTTTCTCGGGGCTCTCTTGCGATTGAGTCGGCCACCACAGGGTATTAGAGTGATACGCCATTAATCCCTGCATTTAGCTGTATTCCACTTAGTAGCTCTATCGCTTGATGACAAATCGAGCGCGGGGCGCGACGCTATTGCGCACGACCATGCCTCGCGTAGCGGCGACATCAGCTGATTGCGCCGGCCGGCTTCCTTTGATTTGCTTCAGAGCAAAGAAATGTCATACCTTGAAAGATTGCGTACTGCATTATGTCAAAATGTTACTGCTTTGTAGCCATCCTATGATTCATTGAGAATTGATAACTCTGATATCACTACTGTAGAGCTTTGCGTCGGCGACACGCACCGAACGTGAAACTGCACTACGTCTGTACTAAGAAGCAGTAGGAGGCTGTCGTCTGCTAGAACAAAAACAAAACAAAGACCTGCGAAAATATTCATAAGTTGTAACTTGTTTTTTGAATAACCGTTTATCACTTTTAAAGTTATTTTGCCAGATAACATACATTTTTTTTAGTTTATAGCAGCGACAGATGTTTTTTTTATTTTTCTCACACAGATATCCAAGTCAAATTCATTCACAGCTAAAACCACATGTTGTTTGTCTTCTTTGTTTCTGTGGGCATGCCGTTTCGGTGCGTGTCTCATGTGTTCGCGCTGCTACACACGAGAGCACGAAATGTTAAATTTACGCAAGGAAGCGCCGTTCCTCGTTCGTGTGATGTGCTAAGATTGCGCCCTATTCCCGCGGTTGTCCGAGTGCGGATCAAGTGCGAGTCGTCCAAGGAATCGGCGGGTTGGGCGGGCGCTCGAAGGACTCCGAGGTGACGGCTGACGCCTGTGGTCGCTTCCCTCAGGACAGTGTGAAAGAAACTAAAGGTAAGGGGGACACTTTTTTATGTAGACCAAGTATGCCACTCAGTGCAAGTGTGTGTTGCTGCACTCGAACGAGGCGTCGTGAAACGGCAACCTTACGCGCCTTTGCGAGTGCGGTTGCCGATTCGCTTTGACAACGCTAACGCCAGCACAGCCATGGCGCATCGGCGCGGCTTTACTGGAGCTAATTCGAGACAACTGCGGCAACATGCATGTGTATGGTGATCAATTTTTTCATATGTACAATGTAGTGAGGAAGACGCACACGGCGCTTGCTACGTTGTTGATTAAACGAAGCCTGCAGTGCCATTTGATGCAAAGCAGCATTTTGTTTACGTTCGCGGGCGATACAATTTGTAACTTGGCTCGATTCACCTAGCCAACCACCTAAGTGGGTTGATTAGCATACGTTCACGGTAGAGCGTTATTATGCCCCTAAACAGTGGCGTGTGCTTGTTGAAAGATATAATGTGTGTGCCTAGTGTAGAGAGAGAGAGAGAGGTGTTCGTGCAATCTGCATGTGTACCTGCAAGACGCCTTTGCTTGTAACTAATAATGTACCGGCCAGCACCTACATTGTACGCCTGACTTTGAAGAAAACTTGCATGCACAATGTGAGATTTTGTAATCTGCCAGAGTTGCTTTTTATAAAAAAATACACTGCCAGCATGTTCAAAATATGTTTCGCTGCTGTGTGGCAGGGGTGCGGTTATCACGCTGTTGTGTAGTTGCTGATGCAAGCACTTATAGTTTTGATGCGTTAATATTTCTCATCTAACTCATCAGGTGTTTGGCTGTTTCAGCACAAACAAGGCAAAGAGAGAAGGAAGACGGGTAATGACAGGACCAGTGCTGACTTTTGTTTGCAGGAGAATACCCATGTTGGTGTATTTATTGTGACAGCCTTTCTGTGTTGCTTTTTTGCCCAATTTATGCAACAACACAGTTGTCAGAAATATGAGAGAGAACACTGAAATTAGCTTTTAAAGATCATGGTGACTAAATGCCTAGTAACTCACAGCACAAAGTAACAACAAAAGACATCAGTATGATCAATGTGGATGAGTACAGTCTTGCATCTAAAAAATATATTGTGCAAAATGTTGCCTAAGTAAAAAACCTCTCTATGTTTGCAAATAGTGTGACGTCACTTCGAGCACCGTGCCAGCCATTCCCTCCCTCTGTGCAAGGGCCGGTTGGCAAGGAAGTTGTTTGTGACGTTCCTGATAGACCACTGAGATGTATGCAATTCTAAACCTGTAGCCTAATATATACGTAAGTTTTGTGCAGTTACCTACAACTTATTCGCATATTTACATTGCTTCTTTAGGACCTAACACACAAACTTGTTGTTTGCATTGTCACTTCATGAATATCGAGCGGTAAAGGTACTGAGTATATGTGAAACAAGAATCTCTGCTTATTACATGAAGAAATATGAGGCCTTCGATAAAACTAGTTATACCTTTATTGAGCTTGCGTACTCGTCGGGGCGATTCATACATGCAGCTTCAGCAAATGGTATCTTCCAGCCCGGTGACCTTGCAATTTTTTTCTGCACACAGCGCAAACACCGAGATGTACCCACTCGCAGATGGTCACCTCAAGTGCATATTTACCTTGACTAAAATGTCGAATCAAGTTTTTTCATCGACCGGTCCCTGCCATGAGTGCTAGTCTTCGCAAACAAGACACATTGTTATTGACACTGCACACACCACACTCAGTATTCTCTGTTGAACCGATATTCTCAATACCTTTCAATGCACACTATATGCCGCAATCAACAGTGCACATTTTTGAAGACTATGCCACTGTTGCTCGCACAGGCCACCACGTGTGTTCACTTCTTCAAGATAAACAGACAGCGTGGCAAATATTTTACCACACAGTTGACCACACAGCTGGATGTTTGCTGAACATACTACAGCTAATGTCGACATTGTAACGTGAAGTGTAAGCTTTGAAAAATTAAAACTTGCCCCAAACACCGCACGACAGTACCGGGCTGAGCCACCAGCGAGAGTGTTTTTCCAGCCACACCTTTTACATGTGCCAGTGACATCATGCTGTGACGTACCTCGGTAGAGGCCTATCGCTGCATACTTTATGTGAATGAGGGTCCTGTTAGTGAAAGCAGGCATTGTTGATTTCGTAACTTGTTCATGCCCAACTGTACCTTCATTTGCACAAGTTGTCTGACTTATATTCAGGCGAACTTTTGTGTAATAAATTATACAGTTGGCAGTCTGTGCTTGCCCCATACTGTTGTTACTTGTGTTTCTTGTTGTTACTTTGCACTGCTCATTACTACTCACCTACACAAACTAGCCTATCTTGCCGCTGTTTTGGACAAGATGCAGCAGGCAAGTGCGATAAACTTCATAACTCTAAATTCTCGAGCAAAATTTATCGTTTCATATTCAGTTAGTTGCATTCATATCAGTACATTATAAGAAATCATTGATTAAACATGAATCCGTGTTCCTTTACGTAATGCTCACAACTTTTATATCAAATTGAATGGTGTTTATAAAAAACATGGGTTTTAGCTAATTTTCATGCTCTTTTCTCGAAGAGCTGACAAAACGCTATTGCATGCTTACTTGCCATGAATTGGACTGTGTTATAAATACATTGCAATTCTTCATCGGACTGCCAGTGCACTTCACATTGGGGGAACATTTAATAACCATGGATTGATTAATTAAGAACGGAAAGAAAGACGCGGCAGGCCGGCATACTTGATATTGGCATCTGTTTTGCTACCCAGCGCATTATCATGCAAACTTCCTATAGAGTGGTTATGCGTCTTGCATGTGTGTCTGTAAACCAAGAACTTTGGGTAGAACTATATTTATCTTACAAATGGTTGCAGGACTGTGGAGGCTGTAGGGCTGCTTAGGAATGGTGGAATCCCTGGACATGTGTTCAACCTTGCTGCATCAGCTCCTTGGTGTTTTCACGGCATCTTTACAGATGTGTTGGGTGAGTAAAACAAGCAGGTTTCAACACAAGGAAAAGTATAATATGGCAGCACCTCTTGTGCGTGCCTTACATCCCAAGTATATCAAATATTTATCTTGCCTTGTGGCCTGCAATTTTTAAAGAGACACTTCTTTTTGCTTTATATTTGAGTCTAAATGCTTCGACAGCGATGTATTTGTGTTTGACAGCAAGTGTTCTTGAACAAATACCAGATCTCAATAATGACAAAACACCCTTCATACTTGGTCCTTAGCATAAGCTAGCACTTATCTGTAGCAGATTCAAATACTCATTTTTTGCTCGGATGATAATAGGCAAGTAGCAAAGGCAAGTTCAGATTGGAGTGGTCGGTGACGTCTGTTTAGGCTCTGCCATATTGCTTTGCAACCAGAGTTACTTGTGGCCATATATACAATGAAGCCACATGACGTGCATTCTAAATGAGATTACCATATCACATTTCACTGCATCTTAGTATGTGCCAAACAAATGCAGATATCATTAGCTTGCCACTATAAAGGGATCCTAAACCAACACAAGGTTGAAATTTAGTCGTAGTGTTGCAGCTGTGTATGACTCTACAATGGATACATAGCCGTGATAATTTGTCTATATGTTGTCTAAATAGTAATGTTACACACATTGTACGACACAAAAGAGGTCCTCGCTTATTTCGCTTTTTTTCGCTATGCTTCTTTCTTGTCTCTTCTTGCCATGTGCTCCTTTTTACTGTACAAGGAGCAAGAGCAGTGGGCATACAAACACGTTTTAAAAAAAAAATGTTGTAAGGTGAGTACTGAGAAGCTGAACACTTCCAAAAGGCTCAAAGAGGTAAAGGTATTGTTTCTAGGTACTTTTTGGGCACCCATAGCTAGTTGTGCTGCTGCAGTTAAAAAATACGTTAAATGGTTAAAATTAATTGGAGATGGTTTGGCACCTCTAATTGCTGTTACACACAGAACTAGGTTTTAATGCGTAAGCAAAATCTGTTTACTCTAAATCAATCCTAATGATATTTGAAATTCAGGAAATATTCACAGAAAAGCTCAGGAAAAGGCTAAGTGGTTGCCCCTTGATTGTGAAGGAGATACCCTTCTTCTAAAAGGTAAATAGACAGTCTAGTAGTCTCGATATTACATGCACTATAAAATATTCTGGTGTGGTGCTTTTCATGCATGTTATAATGAGAGGGGTTTTTAATAGAACTGTTGTCACTTTGCCCTGCATTGCTGAAATTTTTCACATAGTTATAATACATGAATCACTTTATGCCTTTTGATTTTATGCAAATGGTTTGCTTACCCAGTCGGTTTAACTTGATTTGGATAAAATCATAAATTCTCCAAATTTTTTTTTACTATACAGCAGGTTTATTTTTAAAATACGCGACCATTGATGTGAACGCAGTTGGTGGCGTGCTTGATTAATCCTTCAGTATCACCACTCTAACTACACCTGCTACAGTGCATAGTGTGACAAAAGTAATGGTACTTAACATTACTGGTAGCATACACTTTTATGTCTCAAAATAGGTTAAAAAGCCCGGTAAAATTGTGTGTACGTTTTTTTTCGCTCCAACTAAATATTCTGGTCTACTCAAAGTAGCTTGCACTCTTTTAAGTTCCTCAAACTTTTAGGTGTTCAAAAGAAGTATCAATGCCATATACTTTCTTTGTCAGCCTACTCACCACTCTAATAATGAGAATTACCCGACAACATTACCCAGTAAAATAAAGGAATGTTATAAAAAGTAATGTCAATTCAATTGTCAAAAAACGTTGCCAAGTTACGTTTTTGTTCACTTTTCACAATTTTGTTAAAGTTACTTTTGATAACATCCCCTATAGTTTGTTTGGCATCATTCCCTGCTAGTTCTCATTTAATGTGTTCAACAAAGACAACAAACCCTTCAATTTATAGTTCTTTCCTTTACTCATGAATCTGAAACAGTGAATCTCAGTAATCTTAGCGGTGTGTGACTTGTTTTTTTTTGATCAGTTGTGCATGTGTTCAAGTACATGAATTTAGGTGGGAGGGCGAACTATTGCCTCCTCCTGTGACAAGCAGATTTTCTGAGAACGGACAGATGCATAATGCTGCCAAAGAAGTATAGGGATATTGGAAGTAATCCTTACGTAATTGCAATCGTAATGTAATTGCCAGTAGGCAAAAAAAAGGTGTCCCACACTCGCCATAATGGTAACAGGCAGCACTGACTGACTCTTCCATGTATAAATGCACATATATACCGTACAAAATGGAAGAGGGATAGCCGCCAAGGTAGCTCAGTTGATAGAGCATCGGACATGTTATTCGAAGTTCGCAGGCTCGGTCCCTGTACAGGGCAGGTTATCTTTTTTTTTCCTGCCCCGCCACGGTGGTCTAGTGGCTAAGGTACTCGGCTGCTGACCCGCAGGTCGCGGGTTCGAATCCCTGCTGTGGCGGCTGCATTTCTGATGGAGGCGGAAATGTTGTAGGCCCGTGTACTCAGATTTGGGTGCGCGTTAAAGAACACCAGGTGGTCAAAATTTCCGGAGCCCTCCACTACGGCGTCTCTCATAATCATATGGTGGTTTTGGGACGTTAAACCCCACAATTCAATCAATATCTTTTTTTTCCTTCTACTTTTCTTTCTTCACAATTACAACACTTCTATTCTTCTTGAAGATTTTCTGGTGTAAAAAGGTACCTTATAATCTGAAGAGGCAAACAGAATGTGCCAGTGTACGAGTTAGCTCTTGTAGTGGTTACAAGTAAGATATGTTTTGAAGAATAAATCATTCTGCCACTTGCCTAAAAATTGGCTACAGGACATGGCGCTGGATGCACTTTGTTATTTTTGAATCAAGCTATCTTGTATCCTATTTTTATAAATTACATGGGATACACATAACGGTATCACACACTTTAACGCCACAAAGATTATGCAGCGAACTATGTTATAAATGCGAAATTGCATAAGGATAAGGTGAAAACTGCACCCTCAACGAGAACGTACAGAAAGCACAGGGTGCAGGCGTCATTCCTTCTGCCCGTGCTTTTCAAGTGCGAGCTGTTTTCACCTCGTTCTGACCAACTAACTAGATTGAGATGTGTTGTTATAGTGCAAGAGGATGCTCCACGGGAAGCTAGGCTTGTCTCAAAGTCTGTGTGTGTCTTTTAACCTATATGGTGCCCGGTTCAAGAGTTCATGCAGACCAGATCGTGTAAAACAGGACCGTGTAAAATGGACCGTGTAAATAAAATAAAATGGACCATGTAAATAAACAGGATCGTGTAAAATGTAGTTTTCGTGTGCAACTCTAGTTGTGGTTGTGCTGAATGATCTTTCTTTATATACACTACATAACAAACTTGCTTCTTTAGAGTCGAGTGCATCTTCGGATCGATTGTAAATGTTTGCATATGCGAGGCCTTCAGTTTTATAAGAAATTCCTCAGTGTGCCACGAGGAAATGTGTGTTCAGCGAAAATTTGTATATCATTATATACAACTCTTAAAGCCTCGTCTACAACTTTATGCAGGTTGACCTTGAGCAGAAAACGAGGAGCGGCAGCAGCCCCCAGAAAAGAGCAAGCACCCTCCAAGCTCCCGAAGCTCTCTTCGACAGGAACAGCAAGGTCACTGTGTGGCATTGAAAAGCATTCCAAGGAGTGCCTTATCAGTACACTGTGCTGCTCTTTCATCGCAGAAGACGAAGTTGACCACTCCAGAGGAACTTCACGCTGTGTATTGTGAGTGCTTCCGTGGTTTTGTTTTTGTCCAGCCAGCAGTTAAGAAATCATGTGTCAGATTCAGCCAGGATGGCTAGAGGGAGTCGGGCAGGCATGTTTGGACATTTGTCTAGCCAAGTAGTGCCAATTTTTGCACTGGTCTTGTTGGAGTTACTGCCACAATCACAGAAGCTACGTCACCTCTCTAAATGTACAGATGTGTCGGGGAAGATTAGCTGCATTAGGTTTTTCTATAACTGATAGCTGCCAACATTCTTCATTATACAGGAGTTTTGTTCCTCACTTATGGGTGTAAAGCCCTCTACAGAAAAAATGCAACACGTCTACTTCCAGAAGACTCCAAGGCCCTACTTGTAGGTTTTTTCGGCTTGTATCATAAGCACCTCGTTTGGGGTACATGAACATTTTATAAACATGTACAGCGAAAATTTCGGGTGGCTGGTCGTTTTGTCGTTATCTTGTTCCTCGAAGTATTCTTAAGCATGTTTTGCATTACGTTGTCAATCTGGTTCATGTGCATAGAAGACATTACGAAGTTTCAGGCTACAGTGTAAAAAGCCTGGAAGCAAGCTATTAATAATTTTTTAACAGAGTTGCTTAATCTGATACATGATACATCACTAAACTTTCGTGCGTATTCATCAATGTAAGCTCGTCTTAGTGTTATCCAAAATGAAGATGTGAGTCGACAGATGGAAACTTCTAGTGGGGTAATCAGGATGAACAGTAGAAGTGCTTCAGACAGGCTGGCCAATGTTGCGATAGGAGGAACTATTTTTTAGATGTCACCTTGTCATCTTTGGCGTGTTAGTTTAAATGGGGTCAGTAATGACATCATCTTTTGGTATAGGCGTGTGTGCCTGTTGGAAATAATTGTCTGAAAAAAAACCTATAACGCAGAAGAGTGCAGCCCTTGCTTCTTTTCAAGTTGGGTTGCGCTGATACAAAGTGTTCTTCTGTCGAATGTTGGGGGTAATGGAAGCAAAAAAAAGATAAATGATAGAAAAGAAGAAAAAAGAGAAAGAAAAGGGGAATGCAAAGTAAAAGTAGTGCTACACTGCTCCTACTTTGCATCCCCCTTTTCTTCTTCTTTTCCCTTGTTTTCTTTTTTCACCTTTTTTGTTACATTTGCATTGTCCCATCTAGTGCATCAATCAATGACACATGGCTTTGCTAAAGCAAAGCTGTCTATGTGGTGTTGGATTGAACAGTGCATTGTACTTCATTTAGTTAATTACAGACTGATCAGTCTTGCAATAAGTGGTTCCTGTCTATCACCACACATGTTCAATTGAAAAGTTTGTGCTTGGCTCATAGTATGCTGGTATATAGCTTGTGTCTTGGACTACTCAAAATGAATGTTCTTTTGCTGGTGTTTATGGTAATGAATTTATCCAACATGAAAATATCTTGCCTTGTGAACTTTGTCGGACCTGCCTTTCTTTTTCTTTCCTATGCAGGCATTGTATGTGAGGGAGGCAGTAACAGAGAGGTGATAGCTTGAGCTTCGGAAGAATAAATGCTGGCAGTGAGGCAAACATGCACCAAACATCCCAGCCATTTTGCCAACCGTCCTAAATGTGTTTTGAAAAAAAAAATATTGTGCTCGTTTACTGTATTTTTCTGAAAACAGCAAAATGCTAAAGTATATTGCAGAGAACAAAATATTAGGCCACGTTGGTGCCTTCTGGACTTCCCAGGATGTCGTCTGGGTGTTGTTTGTAAAAAGTAAAGTGTTTCAAAAATACTGCCTCTTCTACACCAAATTCGGTCTTGGTATTAAATAAAGGTGATTGTGTGTAGTGCATGAAGCTCAGTAATATTAGTGCAATTTTTTCGCCACATCAAAAGCAAGGAAGCAGTTCTCTTCATATGGCAAGTTATATGATTACACTTTGTCTTAAAGTAGAAATGAATTTTTGAAGTTTTCTTATGATGGCTGTTTTCTGCATTTGATGTACGACAGCTTCCGTTCCGAAGTTCCCCATGGCCCTCAATAGGAGACTTCAAAAATCATTTTCCTCATTTAAACAAAAATTGTAATGATAACACTTGCCATGTAACAAGAACTGTTTATTTGCTTTCGACTTACATATAAAAGTAATTTTCAATTAGACAAACACAGAGCTCAAATTGCATCTCAATGTGGACAAAAACGATTATATAGTGATATTTGTAATCTGGACCTAACATTATTTTTTTCGTAAAATATTACTTCTGTGCAGTGAGTATTTGTGGCTCAAATATTCATACAAAATGCAGTATTGCCATACAAGAAATGCAAACGATAAACAGTTTGGCTGAATTCTTCAAAGCCTATGTAGCAGAAAAATTACACTAATGTTACATGACTTCAAATACTTTAAGAAGCATCTTTACCTAATTTGTAGATCAAATTTGATATGGCAAGAAAAAGCGGTACTTTGAAATTTTTCTCACAAATGACACCCGCACGACATTCTGCGAACTTCTGAAGGTACCCAGGAGACCACTACTCTTTTCTCTTCAAAACATTTCTGCAAATCACTATTTTCAGAAGAGTAAATTACCATCATTTTTTAAACTATACATCTGTGATGGTCGCCAGGTAGTATGGTTTGTATGTTTGGTGTAGAATAGCCCAGTGCAAAAAACAACAAATGGCTGAGCATCCTTTGACGCTCGGGCAATTTCGAAAGCATTTGTTTGTTAGCAGCAATTCAGTTAAGCCTTTGTCTTTATGCTTAGGCCCAGAAACTAAACACAAGTAACTAAAGTAGTCCTAAGAGTCATGTAGTCTCACTGTTCCAAGGCTTGTGGAGCCTAATTTAGTGCAAGCTTCACCATTTTTTAAAAATTCAGATTCAACCAACAGGTTTTGGAGGCACAGTGCATTTTCAGCTAACTTGTTTCACACCAGTTATTTAGATAAAAAGCGGAAAGTAGAGGTAAAAATACCATTTTAAAGGCATTGTAGGTAATAACAAAAAGGACTGCTTTCTTTTTTTGTGTGGTGCTTTGCCTGAACACTGTGCTTTTTGTGGTATAGTTCATTGTTTAGTGAACATAGGCCTTAAAAACTAACATTAGCAATGTTGAGGTCGATTTCTTGGTTATAGTCATAGTAGCCATATAAATAATTATGACTTCAAACTTAATTGTTCTTTTGAAGATTTTTTCCTTGCATAATGATATTTGAGAGTCTTAGTCAATTTTATTATAAGAAAATGTGATGTCATAATAGGGTCACTTTTTGTAGAGTCGTTCAGTTCTACCTTACCTTTTACATTCCTAATAGAGCAGTTGTTTTCAATATCGGTATTTAAAATGGAATGAGCATGCTGTATGTAGTAAGAAGGTGTATTACAGATAGCACATGCACCCAACTTTTCTGTTGGCAGTTTATTTCTGTTATTCTTGATTTATATGTGGGGTTTCACGTCCGAAAATCACTATATGATTATGAGAGACGCCGTAGTGGAGGGCACTGGAAACTTCGACCACTTGGGGTTCTTTAACGTACACCCAAATCTGAGCACACGTGCCTACAGAATTTTGTCCTCCATCGGAAATGGAGCCGGGGTTTGATACCGCGACATGCGGGTCAGCAGCCGAATTTCTGTTACTCTTGCTCCCCTATATGTGTGCAGTTCGGTTATATTTATCTGGCTTGCACAGATTTTTAATGGCACCTGCCTGGTCCTGCTTGCTTTCATGGTGATTTTAACCTTCATAGGTTGCATAGATGTAACTCTCAAAATTGTTCAAAATGCCAATTTTGTGCACAAACTGTATAGTATAAAGGCAGCAGATGTACATGCACACACTATTAAATGAACATTGAGAGCTTTCACTTGCAGTTCCTAAAGTTTTACTGTGCAGGAAGCGTTTAAATCATAATTTCATAAGGACATATTAATCGATTATCTCTACCATTGAAAATCGTGACAACCTAGTTATTTTCACTGTGATAAGCATGCTGTTTTTTTGATGTGGCAGAACTAATTTATACACTCATTTCTTCTATTATTCACATATGCATAACATGAAGGATTGTGTGCCTTAAATTTTCAGTTTCATTCTATGTGTTATATTTCTTGTGCATGTAAACTATTGTGCTAACATGTGTCTTTGACATTATTTGTGCCAATTATTTTCATTTCCAGGTGCCTATGAAGGACACATAAGTTCTGTCGCAGTGACTTTCGAAATTTACAGTGGTGCCGGAGCCTCAAGCAGCATTTCGCCGATCTCCACAAGGCATTCATGAGATAAACACAGCGCCACACTTTCACAGTGCTATGATTATTATTTATGTTTAAACAATTCGTTCTAAAATTGCTGGTACATTGTGCCACCATCCTGTGGCATAGGTGGAGCTCGTGAAATTGCAGTGCAGTCACCTCATTTGTGTACGATCAACACTGCAATGTCACTAGTCACAGCTGGAGCATACAGACAAATAAAAAAACATATTGAATGTAGCAGGGCTGATGTGTATAATAATGCTTCTCTATTGATAATAATAACTTTATAAGTTCTTTAAGTCTTGCATAGAACACTGCATTAATGTGTTGCAATGTAACCACCATTTATGATCGCCAGCATGTTAATTTAGTAGTTTTGTAATGTATTTCATTTAAAAGGTAATTTTGCTTCCGCATCACGACAATTAGTAAGATGCCGATGATTCAATCCCTCATCATGCACATTTAATAAATATTGTGATTTGTACACAGTATTGCATGTACTCAAGATGTGGACGTCTATTCAATTTACACATTATAATGCTTTGCACTAGACTCAGACGTAACATGCACACATTTCAGTAATTTCCGCATGATACGTCTTTCCATAAGATGCGGAGTCCGCATCATACGTCTTATGCGGAGTCCGCATCATACGTCTTCCATATTCCAATAATTCCGTATGTGAGGTCTCCGCATCTTACGGAACGTTTCATTAGGGCAGTCGCCGTTTCCTGTCTCTCTCCTCCCACATCTTCGTCTTTTTCTCACAATTTTATCTTTCCTGTCCTCTCCTCACTTCGGTTGACTTCCGATATTCATGGCGGCAAGGGTTAACCTTGTGTAGGTATCCCACCTTGGATAAGTACATTAGGTTATAGTGACAGCGTACGGCTGGCGTCGGGAGGGCTTGTTTCAACAAGTCCAACCGCGTCCCCTTGTTGGGCTCCGTGGTGGGTAATCGCCGCTGTTACCGAACACATTCATACTTGTATGGCTTTACAAGCATCCGCCGACCTTGATCGGTCTCGTAAGAAAGGTCGCACCGAAGCAAGTTATCACGTCTCGACAGAAACTAAAGTTACTTTCGCGAAGTACCACATTATTCACAGTGACAACACACATCTAAGAAAATTATCCCCATTTTCGGTGGCCAAGTGCCTGAAGGAAAAAATAGGACCCACATTCAAAGCATCCAAAATGTCAAGCGGTGACCTCCTTTTGGAGCTAACCGAAAAAGACCAAGTGCCTAAGCTATCCCAACTAACCAGCATTGGAGAAACAGCTGTCACCGTTTCGGTCCATCGCTCTCTAAGCACCAGCAGGGGAGTAATCTCTGAATAAGACTTCTTAGGACTTAGTGACGAAGAGCTCCTCGAAGGTTTTCAAGACCAAAACGTCATCAATGTCCAAAGAATTGTAATCCATCGCAATAATCAGGAAGTGCCCACCAAACACGTAATACTAACCTTTGGAACATGTTAAATGCCCACCTCTCGTAAGGTTGCGTACTTAAAAATAAACGTCAGACCATACATTCCCAACCCCAGACGCTGTTTCAAATGTGAAAGATTCGGACACGCCTCGCACTCTTGCAGAGGCAAAGAAACATGCGCAAAATGCAGCGCAAACGACCACAAATCAGAAAATTGCTCATCCTCACCCCACTGTGATAGCTGTGACGGGGAACACCCAGCTTATTCCCGGTCATGCCCATGTTGGAAAAAAGAAAAAGAAGTGATCGCTCTGACCGTCAAAGAAAATCATCATTCAGCGAAGCGCGAACACGGCTATCATACCTTTTCCACAGAAGTTACGTCGATGTGACGCAGTCGGGGGCAGCGTCACAAAGGCCTCAGGAGTCGACCGCTACCACACCCAGTTGTCCTGTGGTGACTCAAACCGCCCCCGTAAAAGAAGCAGCGCCAGCTGTTCCATGCACATCAAAGGGCCCGCAGACTCCGGTCTCCCTGGGCCCTAAACTCAATAGAGTGCCAAGGCCTGAGATCCGTTTCTCAGCGCCTCACTCTCGATCTTCCAGCACCTCAGACAAGGCAATGAAGATCGACCAGAAAACTCCGGTGTCATCGACACCGAAGAACAAGCGCTCTCTCGAGTGTACAAAACAAGACAAGGACAAAGTCCCAGTAACCACAATAAACAAGCGATAACCGTAATGGTTATCGTATTTCTCTCTATTTCTATTTTTTAATATTGTCACCTATCATCCTTTATACCGATCAATCCCCTGAAGTATATTTACTTAACTTTATTCCGCCATGGCTTTTATCGTACATTGGAACTGTCGAGGCTTAATTCATAACTTAGATGACATAAAGGACATCATTAACATATTCTCACCAGTAGCCTTTTGCCTCCAAGAGACAAATCTTGGTGCAAAACACAGCCATTTCCTAAAAGGCTTCAAAGTTGCCCGAAAGGACCGCGAACATTGCAACCGTCTTTCAGGAGGAGTAGCCATAGTGGTGCAGGGCAGCACTCCTACGCGAGATGTCCAAATAAACACATCTTTCGAGGCCGTAGCCGTCACCATCCTATCATACAAAACCATCACCATCTGCTCACTGTATATCCCACCTCACACCCTTTTCACCACTAAAAACCTAGAAAATCTAGTGGAACAGTTGCCAAAACTATTTATGTTAGTTGGGGATTGCAGTGCTCATTCAACCCTTTGGGGTAGTGACAAAACTGACGCAAGAGGGCAAGCCGTGGAAGATTTCATTTTATCAAAAGACATCTGCCTTCTTAATTCCGGGGCTTTTATCTACTTTTCACCAACCTCGTGCACTTTTAGTTGCTTAGATCTCGCCATGTGTTCATTGTGTATTTTTAATGATCCTAAATGGGACGTCGTCAACACGTCTTATGGTAGTGATAATCAACCCGGCATCATACAACTCATACCACCTTACCCAACTTTAACAAGCAGGCCACGCCGGTGGAAACTGCAGCTTGCGAACTGGCCAGTTTTCACAGAAAACGCTAGGCTCGATGAAGTTTTCTCATCGAAGCATTCTGTTGAGGAACTAAGCGAAGAGTTCGTCAAAGTTTTAATCTTAGCAGCAGAAAAAGCGATACCGCAATCATCCGGCATCGTACGGAAGAAATTCCACCCTTGGTGGACAAAGGAGTGTACTGATGCCAAAAAACAGCAAAATAAGGCCTGGGGAATTCTACGAAGATACCCCACCTACACCAACCTCATCAACTTCAAACAGGCAAAAGCCAGAGCCCGATTTATTCGAAGACAGGCGGAAAAGGATTCATCGCAAAAATACATATCATCAATTAACAGTTCAGTCACATCTAAATACATCTGGGACCAGGTGAGGAAGTTCAAGAGAGAGTACTCCTCCTACGCAATACCACTGCTTACAAGTCCAGACACACAATCAACACTAGAAGACCAGTCCAACCTATTAGGAGAACCCTTTTATAAGGTATCATGCTCAGCAAATTACACCAATACACTCCTGAAATATAAAGAAAATGCAGAAAGACAAAGATTGCCTACTAGCAGTACCTCAAATGAAAGTTATAACCTTCCGCTTACGCTGCACGAATTAAACAGGGTACTTTCTGCCGGTAAAAAAACGGCAACAGGGTCTGACCAGATACACTACGCAATGTTGGCACACCTATCCCAAGCATCCGCGAAGGCACTTCTCCAATTCTTCAACAAAATATGGGACTGGCATAATGCCTGAAGATTGGAAAAAAGCCATAGTCATACCATTCCTAAAACCTAGTAAACCCCCAACAACCCCAAGTAGCTATAAACCCATTGCGTTAACAAGTTGCCTTGCAAAAGCTTACGAAAGCATCATAAATATTAGACTTACCTTCACTCTGGGATCGGAGCACTTAATAGACGCACACCAGTGCGGATACAAAAAGGGCTGTTCCACCACGGATCACATTGTTAGGCTGGAACAAGAAATACGACAAGCATTTCTACACAAACAGTTCTGTCTCTCGGTCTTCTTTGACTTAGAGAAAGCTTATGACACAACTTGGAGATACGGAATTCTCAGAGATCTAGCTAACTTAGGGTTTCGCGGAAGAATGCTGAACTGCTTACACGATTTTTTATCGAATAGAACTTTTCAAGTACGTTTGGGTACGGTACAATCACGAATATTTGTGCAAGAAAATGGTGCACCACAGGGCTGTGTTTTGAGCACCACCCTGTTTATAGTGAAAATGAACTCCATTGATAGGGCTATACCCCGTACAGTCATGCACTCCATCTATGTTGATGATCTCCAAATTGCATGCCGAGCCTCCAGCCTATCATCCTGTGAAAGGCAACTCCAAATTACAACAAATCGGCTTATGAAATGGGCCGACCAAAATGGTTTCCGCTTTTCAACCCAAAAAATCACAGCTGTTCTCTTTACGCAAAAAAGAGGATTGTTCCCTGAACCCACGCTCAAACTATACAACATCAACATGCCAGTAAAAAAAGAATACGAATTTCTAGGAATCGCATTCGACCGAAAACTGAACTTTCTGCCACACATAAATGCACTGAAAACTATGGAAACAGAGCACTCAACGTGCTCAAAGTACTCTCCCATAAACACTGGGGTTCCGATCGACTCTGCCTTATACGTATTTACCGATCTCTTGTACGCAGCACTTTAGACTACGGATGCATAGTCTACGACTCGGCGCGAAACTCATACATCCGCCGTCTTCACCCTATGCACAACCTCGGTCTCCGTCTGTGAAGTGGTGCTTACAGAACATCACCTGTGCAAAGTCAATACGTAGAATGCAATGAGCCGTAGAATGCAATGTGATCGAAGAACATTACTAACCTTGTCATATGTTTTAAGAATAAGGTCGTCACCTAAACACATCTGCTATGAAATTGCCGCAAAATGTGACTCGCGCTCACACTACCTCAACAAACCGAACCTAATCAAACCACTTGTCCTACGTTTCGAGGAATACTGCCGCTTTTATACCATCCCTGATGGATCACTAGATGTCGCTAATAAACCACCAAGACTGCCGCCATAGTTCGACCTGTCACAGCTATGCGAATTCTCACTAAGCTCTTTCAACAAAAAAAGCACCCCACCAGAACACACAATCCAAGAATTTTATACACTTCAGCACGAATATAGAGACTACGAAGAATTTCACACAGATGGCTCAAAAACGGAGGACCACGTGGGTAGTGGGATTGTGACGACGAAAAGCGCAATTTCTATGAAAGTACCTCGTAGTTTTTTCATTTTTTTCAGCTCAAGCTTATGCCTTGAGTGAAGCAGTTCGGAAAATCATCACTGAAAAATACAAGAAAGCAATCATATACACAGACTCACTAAGCACACTAAAATCACTACATATAAAATCCGAATGTGAGCCTATAGTGGGCGACATTTTAAACATGGTATACATAAACAGCCAGACAACCTGCATCCGTTTCTGCTGAATCCCAAGTCATGTTGGGATACCAGGAAACAAAAAAGCAGACAAGTATACTTCCCAGGCAGCCCATAAAACAGTAACAAAAGTAAAAATTCCCCTTAAAGATATCCAGAGAACAATTCGCCTGGCCCTACTAGCAAAATGGCAAAATCAATGGGACACCTGCACGAACAATAAGCTCCACCTGGTGAAACCCACACTCGGGGAATGGAAGACCTGCCGTCACCAGCAACGGTTTATTGAAGTTGTATTATGCCGACTTCGCATTGGACACACACACTTGACACACAACTTCTTACTCGCAAAGGAAGAACAACCAACGTGTGAAAAATGCCAAGAAGCGTTAACACTTATGCACATCCTAATCACATGTCCTACCATTGAAACACAGAGACAAAAACATTTCAGCAAGCTATACAAACAACACGTACCTTTACACCCTGCTTTGTTCCTAGGAGACGACCCTCTAGTACCTCTGCCCGACTTGCTAAACTTTCTGAAAGAATGTAACCTGTTAAATAAGCTTTAAAATGTCATCTTTTTAGTGTCCATTCCTGAAAGTCTTGTGTCTAGCGCAGCATAGCCTTAGCTGCTTTTGCGCCATAAAAACCAAATTAACCTAACCATCATCTTGAGCAGCAACAGATAGAACTTATGCTGTGATCTGTGCTACAAATCTTCACAGTAAAGATATTTTCACCGAATGTGACAACGAAGTGAACAATCTCAAACGTTCACAAGGTGTGCATCTCATCAGCTGTATAAGTCGAAAAGACTTATGAAATGACAGAAACTGTAGCGCATGAAAAAATAAAAGGGTCATGTTTAGATGCAAAGTAGCACATTTTCACTCACTTTCATTGTGCAAGATTATTCTGTCTTCGTAGGCAGTCTCCGAGTGATTTGCCGGTGTTGACTTTTCACGCTGGAGGCTGCACAGCCAGACGTTGGCGAAGCACAGCAGCTGACATGGTTCACAGCCTCTAGACACGTTCCCTTCGTCGTAGCGTCCCGTAAAGTCTGACGCAAGCTCGCAATAATATACCAATTCAGAATTAAAACGGAGCTTCAAAATGCCGATCGACAAAAAGTACCGTGGCTAACCGCGGATAATTAAATTAACCGACAGAAATGCAAACGATGCCAATGGGCTGCTGCTGTTCGAGCGTCAGGATAACCTCAATACTTGAACTAAAACAATCACCGCTCTTGTATTTTTAGTAACTGTGAAACAAAATTATGATATTCAGCTTTTTATAAAAACGATGTATTCACTACTATTTTAAAAGTGTTTGATACATTTTAAAATAGAAGTTTCAGCCACGTTCAGCGCCCCTAACAGGAAAAATTCACATTAACCTATACGACCGCAAACAGAGGAGTTAGTAATTTCACTACGCGCAAATGACGAAGCTCGCTGGATGGATAGATAAAGAAATTGATATGGCTGTGCCCTTTAGATCGGGCGGTGGCTAGAGCCACCAAGCCGTAATACTTAATGAACCAAAACTAGAATTTTCCCTTAAATAGTGAGGTTGAGGATTCGTATTTTGCAGTGAGGAGTTTAAATTTCACTCGTGCCTTGACTTTAGCCACCAATCAGATAACCTACTTCTAGATAGTTCTACCCTCTTAATGTCTATTTCACCCTCCCTGTCCCTAAACCCGAGTGCTTTGAAAAGCTCTGCTCCATCATCCTGAACTATAGGGTGAAGCCCTTTACAGAACAATATCAAGTGTTCGGCAGTTTCTTCTTCCTCTCCACACGCACTGCATACCGTGTCTACCCTTTTGTGTTTGGCCCGGTATGTCTTGGTTTGCAATACTACCGCCCTGGCCTCAAACAGTAAAGAACTACCCCGAGTATTATCTAGATCCTTTTCTTGGCAATTTCCTGCTTAAAAGATCGATAGATCTCTAGTGCGGACTTCTTAATCATGCCAATTCTACACATAGTGGTCTCAGCTTCCTTCACCTTCTTCTTAACCGATAATTATTTTGGTTGGGCCCCTTGCTGTTTTCCAAGTATTTACCAGTCAACTTTCTGGTTCGCTTCCTTCATTTTGTATCGACATTCTACATGTACAAGTAGCTGAATACCTTCCTAGCACAACGCTCCTCCCCAATTTTTCTCAATCGCTTCTAAAATTTTATCTTGCTGCAAGCTTCCTTGCCCTCAAATGATCTCCATCCCATATCACCTTGTACTCTCTAATTTGGTGTATTCCCGTGAGCTCTTAAGGCAAGCCTACCTATTCCACGTTGCTTAATTTCTAATCTTGCTTGAACTTCTAATCTCATGCACAAGACCGCATTGCCTAACGTCAGACCAGAAACCATGACCCCTTTCCATATTCCTCTCACAACATTATACCTATTGCAATTCCACAGTGCCCTGTTTTTCATTACCACTGCATCCTTGTTAACTTTAGTCGACACGTATATTTCGTGTTCCCTTTGGTGCTCGGCCCCATCGTTACGCACACGCCCAGATATGTGTATTTATCTGTTATCTCTAGCGTGACCTCCTGTATTCTAAACTCACTACCTTCATTGTCCTTAAAAATCATGACTGTTCAAGATTTTTCCTTACTGAATCTGAAATCTAACCTATCTCCCTCATCACCGCAGATGTCCACCGATCCCAGCAAATCTTCCTTGTTGTCGGTCATTATCACTATATTGTCTGCGTACATCACTGCTAGTAGTGCCTGTTCAATGAGGTTTTCTTTTTTGACGAAAGAGAGGTTGAAGCCCAGTCCCCTTTCCACTAATTTGGCCTCTAATCCTTGAAGGTACATTATGAATAATAAGGGTGACAGGGGACACCCCTGCTTAAGTCTATATTTTACCTCTGCAGGCTTGGAAACCTGTTTTTCCCACTTTATAATTACCTTGTTACCTTTATAGATATCCTTTAAAAGATTAAAAGGCGAAACATTGTTACGACTCAGGAAGGCCCTGAGCGAGCTTGAGTCGGCCGCGAGTTCACTTATTGATTCCAGGAATGAGGAGAAAATCGGACTTACTGACACATGCCCTGAAACAACTAAGTCTATTCCTACTGGAACAAAACTACAGTAGCCACGTGCACATTTACACGGATGGCTCTACTACACTGTCTTGATTAGGTGGAGCAGTGGTTAAACTATCAAAAGAGGTAACTCGGTGTTTTAAAATTTCACATGTGACAACGTGAACGACGGCAGAACTCGAGGCTCTGCGCAATGCACTGGAACTCATCAGTTCAGAAGAAGGACCAAGTAAATGGGCTGTGTTTTCTGACTCAAAACCAGCGTTACAGTGCCTGATATCAGTTCTCCGACGTGGACGCCACGACCAGTTGACCTACCAAACCGTGAAACTTCACCACCTTTTAATACAGAAAGGCCATGACATCGTCTTTCAGTGGTTACCTGGGCATTGTGGTATAGGCGGCAATGATTCTGCAGATCTTGATACTCGCACGTCACATAAAGAAGCGAACAGCGTTCCGATTCCGCTTTCAAGAGTGGGTGCGGCGAGGCAGATTCGTCAACTGGCCCGCAGTCTCACACTGACTGAGTGGAACACACCAAGCATACGACGTACAAGACTGCACGAGCTCGACCCTGCACTACAACTCCGGCCTCCACCCGGCCTACATCGACATGCAGCTTCGCTTCTCTATTGCCTTTGACTGGGAGTTGCTTTCACGAAAGCTTATACAACGTTAATCGGAATTACTGACAGTGCGGCGTGCGATGTTTGCGGCACCGACGAAAATATCGAACACCTGCTGTGTCAATGTCCTCGATTTGCCTCAGGTAGACAAGTACTTGCCAACGCAATGCGGCGACTGGATGATCGGCCACTTTCTGTGCAGGTGCTATTACAGCAACGTCTACATGCCTCGACAGCCCACAAGGCAGTAAAAGCCCTGCTGTGTTTCCTGAGAAAGACAGGCTTGTGTGAACGCCTCTGACATGCGGTAGAGTTCAACACGCTGCAGTAAAATTACTGTCAGTCTGTCTCCCACGCTTTTTTTTCTTTTCCGTCGCTTCCCCCTTTCTCGTCTTTCATGTCCCCTTGCCTAATTCCTCAGTGTAGGGTAGCCAACCATATTTTTTTCCGGTTAACCTCCCTGCCTTCTCCCTTTTTGTTGCTTCCTAAAGATTAGTGACTACATCTTCCACGCCTTATGTGTCCAGTCTTTCCCACGATTCCTCTTGGACCACGCTATCGTACGCTCCCTTGATATTCAAAAATGGTAGCCACAGGAGTACTCTGTTCTTTTTCTGCTATTTTGATGCACTGCGTCAGTTAGAACAGATTGTCTTTAAACCTCCCTTGTTCCCGAAACCCATTCTGCAGTTCCCCCAGCATCCCCTCATCCTCGATCCATGCCTGCAGTCTTTCCTTTATAGTCTGCATCACCAGCCTGTAGACCAATAATGATGTCATTGTTATAGCACGGTAGTTGTTCATGTCAGCTTTGTCCCCCTTCCATTTATAGATCATGCTCATGCTGCTAAGTTTCCATCCATCGGGCACTTCTCCATCGATTAATATTTTGCACACTGCCACTCTGAAAGCCTGCTTAGACTTCGTACCTAATGTCTTTATCAGCATAATTGGAATGCTATCTGGGCCTGTGATGTACTACTAGGGAACCTTTTCCAAGCCCTTTCCCACTCTTGTTGTGAAAATAGAGCCATTGAGCCACTTGATTCATCCTTGTGTATTGTGGTGCATAAAGCACTTCTTTGTTTCATTTTTTTCTGTCACCCTTGTTCTTATTTATTCAATCGCTTCGTCCCCTTCTAACCTAGCACCTTGAGCTGTAGTTGAAAGCCATTGCTCTAGGCTCTCTCATTTCTTTGGGAGTTTAGATGGTTTCAAAATTTCGCAGCTGCCTTTCTATCTATTTATGTACTTCTGCCAGCCCCTGAGCTCCCTTTCTTCTAATCTTTTCGTTGATCAGAGAGAATGCATCCCTTCTACATCTTAGAAAGGTTTCCCATTTTCTTTCAACATCATCTGTAGGTTCACCTCGTTGCTTAGCATGTCTGTGTTTCCCAGAGGCTTCCTCACGTTTTGTTATGGCTCTCTTAACTTCCTCATCCCACCAACGTTTGGGTTGGTGTCTTCTTTTCCGGGGTGACTTGTCACGTGCCTTTGCAAGCTCTAGCTCAAACAGTCTAATTCGATTCGTGTATGTCCACACTTTTGTTATCCTCAGTGATTACTTTTTCAATTTCTTTAGTGGCTATTTCAATTTGCCTTTCTGAATCAAAATTTTTCTGTAGTTGCTCATCTTGTGTCCTTCCCACTTTCACTGCTCTTCCAAAACTTAGCTTGATATGTTTGTGATCGCTACCCAGACTTCTGGAGCCACCTTCACCTATGTCTATTCCCCTGAGCTTATAATACATCCTATGGGACATCAGTACGCAATCTATCGTCGACTGCAGCCTTCCTACCTCCCAAGTTATTTGCCTTTCACACTTCTCGGCACTTATGCAAATGATCAAATCAAGCCTTTCACACATATCAATGATCATTTTGCCTGTCGGGTCGGTATACTCATCTATATCTTCTATGTGGCGCATTCATATCTCCTATTATAATTATCTCGCACTTTCCTCCTAACTCCTGAATGTCATTTGATATACACTCTACCGTTGCATGGTTTTTCTCACGAACCTTTACTCCCGTTCACAAGCACACAAAACCAAGGAGTGTCATTTGCCTTGCCACTTTCCGTTTTAGCCATAAACGTTCCTTGCACTCCTGCTTGACCCTTTGCCAGTCTGTAATTTTATGGATGAATGCCCGAACACCACCCCCTTTCTGCTGCCTTCTGTTCTATTACAATATTCCCACGCGTAGTCCTCATTGTTAGGAGGTTGTTTCATGTCCCTGAGTTGTGTTTCTACAAAACAATACACCATCGGCCTCTCCTCCCTTAGCGGTTATTCTATCTTTTCCCACTTCAGCCTGTTCCTACCATTCTGCATGTTACTATACCCTGTGTCTGAATTGGCTCGGCGATCGTGGCTACGTCTATTTCTGCCCCAGGCTCTACCTATTTTAGATACTGGTGCCACTTTGGAATCGTATCTGTCCATGCCACCTTCCAAAGTGTCTCCCTGGTTGTTTTCCTCGTTACTAGCTATCCTGCACCCTGATGGGCCCGCTTGCCCCCAAAAAAGCTACTGCGCGTCCTGCAAGTCGCCAACCCACCTCAGCACCTAGCCACCCATCGAAGTGAATTCTGTCTCGTTGAAAACCACCCCACCTATGCAGCTCTTTGTTTATTTCAAACACATCAAAGCCTTTCTATTGACTCATCCGCCATATCTCTTGATTTGCGTTGAAAACCGCTCTTTGCAGGTTGCTATCACGCACCGGTACCTCCGGTATTGTGCATATTGCTACCTGTACTTGAGGAGAAGTGGCGCGCATGCCATCGACGCCTTTCGCCAGTGTGGTTGCTAGTCTTGCTGCATCTTCATTTAAGACATCGTTTAAACCGCCTGAAGTTATCACAGGTTACGTCTATCCGCTGTTGTTTTGAATTTTGCGCTTGCTTGCCTCATGACTGCTTCCAGCTCGCGTCCTGGAAACGCCCCTACTGCAACCCTCTTGTAACCTCTTACCCTCTCTTTGATGACTTCTGTGCATCGATTTAAATTCGAGTCCCGGCGATTATCACATGCTGTGGCTTTTTAGCTGGGGTGTCCTGCACCTGGGGTTTACTTGCACCTGTGACGCCGGCTACTTTGTCCTCTCCCAGCCCCACCACTACTTCGCTGTGGCTGGGTCTTGCGACAATTGAACCGGCTGAAGCTCTCTTTTCCAAAGTTGCTTGCTCTTTCTTATCCACCATTCTGGTTGCCGGTTCCCTACTGTTCTCTCTGTAGGCCACTCCTTTGTTCACCTTGGCTAGTGCTTTCTCGGTGGACTTCAGCCTTTCTCCCATAGCCCTCGTTTTGCTCTGCGCCAACGCAGTCTCGAGCTCGGTGATACTCATCAGCAGGTCACTGTCGGTAACCATTATTTTCTCCCTTTTTTCTTCGATATCAAAATGCCTACACTTCACGTCAGCCTCTTCTCCTTCCGCTTCTACACTTAGGTCCACTTTCATACCAACCCCACATCCTGAACACTTTAAAGTTTTTTAACAATGTCTTTCCGACACCAATTGTCCCTATGACTTGTCTTACTCGATAATAACGAAACGCGAGCACTGCCCTACGAAAAATGGAAAGTGTAAGCTCTACTACAAAAATTTGTCCGTGCACTTTCCCCACGGGATGGCAAAAGAAAAAAAAAACTAAAATTCAAACACACACACGCACAAACTAATAAATATATACCTGGTGACTGACCCCCTAAAAAGCCGTACAATAATATAAGTGCTACAGGGATTTTAACTGCTGCCTTATAATTATAAAGACAAGCTCAAAACATGCAAAACAACTTACATGAGCAGTCGATCGGGAGCGCTCAAAAAACACGTCCATCCATCGTGACAGTCCGAACCGAACCCGTGGTCATTTTTCGCGCCCTCTACGGCCATCCCGGGAATTTGAGAGTTTCCGGGGCCTGGGCACCGTCACAACGACCACAAAATTTCAAACCAGACAGAAAAGCAATTGTGATATTTCTCCTGCGCAGGTTGTGTATGGATGGCGCTGTGGATTTTCTTTCATCAAAGCCATTAAGTACTTTGTGCCTCTCTTCGTCGGTCTCGTCTGGTTGAGTGTGGTGTTTTGCTGTGATATTACGATGGTTTAGATGTCAAAGAACTAACTCTCCCAAAAGTCAACTATTTTGCAGTTAGATGCAGCTTTAGTTCGTTATGAAGCTACGTGCTTGCATCACACGGTGTCAAATGTGAGTCATTAAAATATTCTCTGAGCATAAAGCTGCTTAAGCCACCTCGAACTTAGTGTATTTTTCTGAAAGATGCACTAATCAAAGTGTATTGCACCTTTCAAATTTTATCGACACTTTCGTTTTTAACACTTCAGCGTCATATTCCAAAGAATTCTAATGTTAGGGTGAATTCGGCCATGTGTATGCGCTACTTCTTGCGTTTTGTTACACTTTGCGTGAATGCATATCAATATAGATGCCGCGAAAATATTTTACACGGAATGCAGAAGACCTATGGTGCATTGAAAATTTTTCTCACTAGTGGCATTCATTACGCAAGAATCGTAATTCCAAGTGTAATGATAATGTTTTTTCGTTTAATGCACAGAAGGTAAATTAGAATATGTAATGAAAAGGGATAAGCGCAAACTTTATCAATGGCTTGGCTATAATTAAAAAAATCGTCCAGGTCTTACAGATCGATTCGTCGTGCGTCGTCTACCTAATCATTGTTTACTCTTGCATTACAATTCTCCTTTAACCCTAAACCTATAGCAAATGCCTTTATTATTCACATCGTTTCCGGTTTATATACCGATAACGGCATCATTTTCAACATGCACTAAACTACTTGCTCTTCGTAATCTTGAATTAGGCTCCTCAGGATTACATAACCTTACATTAATTTTTAAAGTTACGAAACACTCTGACGCAGACGGTGATCTTTGTTTCTAAAGTGTTATTCTGTATGATGGGCTAATTACCTCACTGAAATAATTTTAAAGATCAGTAATCTTTGCAGCCGTTCTGCAGCTGTGAAATCAGCTAACGTTGTGCCTGTTTTTAGGTGTGGAAACAAGCAACTACCAAGTTAAAGGCCAATATTAGTGCTTTCTACCAGCTCTAAGCTTTTGCAGCGTATCAATAACGAATATAATGGAAATGCCTAAAGGCACACAATATACTTTTCAATAACAGGACAGCTTTCGTACCTGCTATGCTACTGTCGCACGATTGCTCGAATTTACGCACAACATTGCGTCTTGCCTTAGCAATCGAAGACACTGGGATACCATATAAATGACTATTCTGAGGTCTTTTACATAGGTTTCCAGGTCGAAGTTATAGCTTCTTCACAACTGTTTGGCGACAACAAGCTTGTTCATAGCAAAGCAGATTACTTGCGGTCATGCTCAAAATTTGTCACGTTCAACAGCCTTAATTCATCTGACGTATAAATTTCCCCGGAGAGCACAACGGGACAGCTTCTGTTGGACTGGCCAGTTTTATAGATAATTTCGCCCTGAAGCCCCCGCTGAGTAGGAAGAGGTTGTACTTGTGTTTCATAATTGCATAGTCCGCGAGGCCGAAGCGGCACGGGAGGGCCTGCAATTAGATTAGTTGATTGCTTAGACAGTAGTATTCGTAAATAACTTCAAAAATGGTGGTGCTGGTAACTGCTTCACCCCTTCAGTTTTTATAATTAATACCTTTTGAACTTGCTCGCCTCCCTCCCCTGAGTCGCTGCCGGTCCAATAGGCTCCATGTCAATCAAATGCCGCCACCGAAAGTGAACACACTGGCACCAACGCACAGCTCTAGTCTGTACACTTCTCTGTCATGCTTCCTTGTATAGTTTACAACAAACCCAAACATTGAGAACGAATGCATGTCGAGAGACGTTCCCTACGTATGAGCGTTAAAGGAAAAAGGCTGGCGTACGCCTGCTTATGCGCAGCGACGACAAGCGTACGAGCTTTCTACGCCAGCTGGAACTCCCATTCGACAGGCTCCTAGGTGGTGAGCTCCATATATTTTACTATACACGAATCTTGGATGCCTGTCGTAGCACCTCCACTGTGGTGCGCTGGTCACGGAGCTTGGCTTCTGAAGTCAATGTCGGGCGTTCAGTCACGGCCAAAACGCTCGAAGGTGGAAGGAGGCACGATGCTACAGGCTCGTGTACTGTACATTGTGAGTGCACGCCAAACCACAAAGAACCGAACTTTCTGGAGGCACCTACTATGATGCTCCTTGCGATTATAAAATGCTTCTGGTAAGTAAAACAACAAAACTCATAGTGTTGTGCCCTTCGATTTACAAAGATGCAGACAGAATTTAAGGAAGATAACTTCACGCCATGAATCCTTCCGCACAATGTTGCGAAGCACACCTAGGCAAGACTTCAGGAACAACCACTTTTTGCTTCTCATTTTCTTCTCAATCGAGGCAGAAAATGCGCCCACATGGGGGCCTGGCCCGTGTCACTGACAGGGCTAAGTTCAGAATTTAGCCATTTTCTATGAGGAGTGAATACGCGGCGTCGGCATCCTATACTTCCTCCATACGCGGCGAGCAAACACTCGCTCCCTCACCACCTCTTATTGGACCCCGCCAATCAACCCACACCTTTTAGATCTCTCAAACACTCGCCGTAGGCTTATAAAGCGCTGGAAGCGTAAGAAACTCAAGCGAAATCTTCGCGCTTGCATAGAAGTACTCACTGCAGAGGCAGCGGCATACTATGCGCAGCTTGACGATTCAAGTTTGGCTGGCACCTGCATGAAGGCGGTGAACTAGATAAGCTCTAAAAGCCCACGGTGGCTCTTTCATAGCCTTCTGGATTTCTCCACCACCCAGACAAAAACTGAACATCAGCGCCATGCTCTGCATGCCTATAGGGGCACTACAGAACTCGCGCGAAAATCGTGCTATCGATACATCTGTCGCACAGGTGACCATGATATCAACAAATATACCTATTCCGGCTCCCCTAACATCGAGCTGAACGCCCAATGCATGCTTTTTGATTTACTGGCTGTTCTGGCCCAAATGTGACGGACATGGCTTCTTGGTGGAATGGTATCACAGTGTCGATCCTGGCCAACCTTTGCGACCAGACGCACCTTTCGCTACTCCACCTGATAAATTTGAAATCATATAGCTCCCCGCTCCCGTCGGAACGGACTGCATCGCTCGCTATATTCATACCAAAATGGGCAAGCCGCTGAGCGTTGAGGCCTTGAGACTCATCTCACGTAGCTCGTGCGCCAGAAAGCTAATGAAGCACACTCACTGCAAGAACAACAGGCGACACTTACTGAGGCTTCCACGCTTAAATGCAAATATATACCTTATAAAGTCGACGGGGATTACCACCATCAAAGCTCAGCTGTAGAACATCGGGCACGTTTTTCGGAGGTCGCTGGTTTGAACTCTGTCGGTGGCAAGTTAACTTTTTGTGCGTTTTTCTTTCTTCGCATTTACATTACAATTCTTTCTTGTTACATCCATTACACTTCTTTTGGACAGAATGATTGCTTAGTTCTCCTTAACATTAGCTTTTATATGAAAATGTATGGGAACCAATGAGGATTGGCGATCACTTTTTGTTGTTTTACTTCTCTTTCTACTTGTTTCAATTGCATTCAGTGGTTAGAACGGAAGCACAAGCGAAAATACCACACTAAGGGATAATGAAGAGCTGACTAATTGATTGCGCACGCCTGTTAGTGGATGAGTCACGGGTTGTGCTATAACGTTTTCCTTTCATGTTAGGTCGATAGTGCCTTCACAGACGAGCAAGAAACAGAGTCAGCAATCAGAACTACTTAGCACAAAGAGAAACTACGTATGCGAATTCTCAATGCGAAAAATGCCTATTCATTTCTCTACACTAAATATGACGTGATGAAGACAAAATAAGCGGTTTGGATTGCACGCTCTGCGGCAAAGTTTCAAGTCATTTTGTCATACGTTCGCAATCATTCGCGTAAGTGTACCGCCACAAATTGTTGATCTTCTTACGTGCAACCGGAACGTTTCCTTTCGACACTGAGCATGAAAAAAAAAACCGTCTTGTGACAGCGCTGCCGTGGTCTCTACCTCACGAAACAAATGTTTACAACGACTGCTGGTGTGTCACCATCATAGGTCTGCAAAAATTATGGGGCTCACTTACTCAGACTCACTCATAAAATGCATCATTTGCTTAGGGCTTACTGATACTCAGAATAAATGAAAATTTACCTGTGCCCGAGTTACTCTAATTACATTTACAATAGCTTTTTCATATGGAGTTAGTTAGACTCAAAATAATGGCTCTTTGTGAGTCTGCGTGTCACCGAGTGATTTCACTAACAAGTTTGTTTGTGTAGAATTAGCTTTTTGTCCATTGCTTTCCATATCCAATACCTCACGTAATCGGTGCTCTTCTCCGCGAATTTCGATATACTACCTTAGGATACAAATTATGAGTGGTTGCAATCCAGTGAAGACGTTGTTCTTGAAATAGGAAATAGACAGCGCGTTTTCACCTGGATCTTCAATGGACGAGTGAACCAAAGAGGGGACATTGCGGTTTTCTACGTATTTCACAGATCTGGTGCATAAATATTGAAGTTATGAATAAAAAGTGGAAATCACTTGCACTCACATAAAAACTTTATCTTGCACTTTGGACTCACTCCGTCTGAGATGTGCCAATATTTTTCTGAGTGGGCAGATTCACACAGGAGGCCACCGAAACCTTCTCAAACTCTTAATTGATAATTCCAGTACCGAGTCAAACCAAAGAGGTGTGCTCGCTAAAGCATTTCATGAAGCCATGAAATCAGCTTCGAAAAAAATGCTCGCGAGGGCAGCTCAAAAGTACCTGCCGTTAAGAACTGTGACCGATGACGCTGCTTTTTCAGGATACAAATTGAATAGAATAGATTAGATTTTTATTCACAAAAATAGAAATGTATTGGTGAATGCCCTCGACCAAAAGCTGTTGTCAAACCTCTTGACTGGGTCGATGGTACGTTACGAGGCGTATATGCGGCAGTTGTAAGAAAAAAATAGCAACGTTGCTAGAAACTGAAGAAAAACTAATGTTCAAACGCATGTACGAAACAATATCTAAAAATATTGAACATATTAAAACAAAAAACTATGCAGAAGAAATCAGAAAATCATACACAATTCGCTCTGAAAAAGAAACATTGAAAATGATAATTGCGAGAAATTGAAATTTTGTTCAGTCATCCCAAGTTTACAAAGTGCGTTAGTAGTTACATTGCTGAGAAACATTCGTTAAAATCTTTATATTGATTTAAAACTTGTAGCAAGTTGTGCTGTAATGATTCTAGGCTATAGTTATTATGAAATATAGAAACATACCACATGTTAATATTTCTGGTATTGGCGGAAGTGACTTTAGGTGTCAATAATGCAGTAGACGCAAAAACTGTCAAAGGCTATTTTAGAGAAATGAAAATAATAATGCAGGCTAAAAGAGAAGAGATGTATTTTAGTGATTTCATCCGTTAGGATAGCTATCTCTGTTGTCTTCAAGAAACCCATGCTGTCAACGTGCCTAAACGAAAATAAAATAAAGCATAATAAATGATAGGTTTTACTTTCGGCGGAAAAGATACCTATCTATACATAGAACATCTGTTATACCAAACAGACTTTGCAGATATTTTCTACGTGTTTATCTCAAGCAAGATGCGAAGAGGAAATACCACCTAGTCATTTACGTTGATCCCCAATTTGAAGTTGCTTACCAGCAAAAATAACGTTTGTTGGCAAGTGAGACATTTGCTTTTAGCGCGATACAACATTACTTTAGTTTTTGCAAGTTTTATTTTAAGGCAGCGAGAAATCGACTATTCAAATACCAATCATGCCAATACCATTCAAATACGACTATTCAAATACCATTGTAGCATTGCCCCAATAATTTTTGCAAATCGGGACGGAAATGCAAACACATTGTTTGCGATTAGTTAGACAGTACAATTAGTAGTATTTAGCAGTAGAATTAGTAGTAGTAATTAGTTTCTACAGTAGAAGTTTGTGAATTATCCCATCGAAGGCGTTACTGGACGGATGAATATAGCTGTACCTTTTAGTTAGGGCGGTGGCTGGCGCCACCAAGCCGTAATACTTAATGAACTGAAAAGTAGAATTATTTCTTTTTCCTTTAAATAGTGAGGTTGAGGGTACATACTTTGCAGTGAAGGGTTTTATTTTCCCTCATGCCTTGATTTTAGCCACCAATCAGATAACCTCCTTCTAGTTAGTTCTACCCGCTTAACGTCTATTTTGCCCTGCCTGTCCCTAAACCCCAGTGCTTTGAAAAACTCTGCGCCATCATCCTGAACTATGGGGTGAAGCCCTTTACAAAACATTATCAAGTGTTCGGCAGTTTCGTCTTCCTCTCGACATGCACTGCATACCGTGTCTACTCCTTCGTAATTGGCCCGATATGTCTTGGTTCGCAATACTCCTATCCTGGCCTCAAACAGCCGAGAACTACCCCGAGTATTATCATAGATCCTTTCTTTGGCAATATCCTGCTTAAAAGTTCGATACATCTTTAGTGCGGACTTCTTAATCATGCCAATTTTTCACATATTAGTCTCAGCTCCCTTCAACTTCTTCTTAACCGATAATTTTTTTTTGGTTTGGCCCCCTGCTGTACTCCAAGTATTTACCAGTCAACTTTCTGGTTCGCTTTCTCCATTTTGTATCGACATTCTTCATGTACAAGCAGCTGAATACCTTCCTAGCTCAACGCTCCTCCCCCATTTCTCTCAACATCTTCTCAAATTTTATCTTGCTGCTAGATTCCCTGCCCTCAAATGACGCCCATCACATATCACCTTGTACTCCCTGATTTGGTGTACTCCCGTGAGCTCCTAAGGCAAGCCTACCTATTCCACGTTGCTTAATTTTTAATGTTGCTTGAACTTCTCATCTTATGCACAAGACCGCACTTCCGAACGTCATACAAAGAATCGTGACCCCTTTCCATATTCTTCACACAACATCTTACCTATTGTAATTCCACAGTGCCCTGTTTTTCATTACCGCTGCATCCCTGTTACCTTTAGTCGTCGCGTATGTTTCGTGTTCCCTTAGGTACACGGCCCCGTTGCTTATTCATACGCCCAGGTATTTGTATTTATCTGTCATCTCTAGCGTGACCACCTGTATTCTAAGCTCACTAACTTCATTGTAATTAAACATCATTACTGCTGACTTTTCCTTGCTGAATCTGAAATCTAACCCATCTCAATAATTACTGCAGGTGTCCACAAATCTCTGCAAAGCTTCCTTGTTGTCGGCCATTAGCATTATATCATCTGCGTGCATCAATGCTGGTAGTGCCTGTTCAATGAGTTTTCCTTTTTTGATGAAAGAGAGGTTGAAGCCCAGTCTACTTCCCTCTAATTTGGCCTCTAATCATTGTAGGTACATCATGAATAATTAGGGTGACAGGTGACACCCCTGCTTAAGTTCCGTTTTACCTCTGCAGGTTTAAATACCTGTTTTCCCACTTTATAATCACCTTGTTACCTCAATAGATATTCTTTAAAAGATTAGTGACTACACCTTCCACGCCTAGTGTGTTCAGTATTCCTCACAATTCTTCTTGAACCACGCAATCATACGCTCCCTTGATATCCAAAAATGCTGGTCACAGGGGCCTCTGTTCCTTTTGTGCTAATTCGATGCACTGCGTCAGTGAAAAGAGATTGTTTTCCGACCTCCTGTGCTTTCGAAACCCATTCTGCAGTTCCCTCTGCACCCCCTCATCCTCTATCTATGCCTGCAGTCTTTCCTTTATAATCTGCATCGCCAGCCTGTTGACCACTGATGTCACTGTTCTAGGACGGTAGTTGTTTATGTCAGCTTTGTCATTCTTTTCTTTATAGATCATGCTCATCCTGCTAAGTTTCCATCCATTGGGAACTTCTCCATCGATTATTATTTTGTTCACTGCCTCTCTCAAAGCCTGCTTAGACTTCAGAGCTAATGTCTTTATCAGCATAATTGGAATGCCATCTGGGCCTGTTGATGTACTACTAGGAACCATTTTCTCAGCCCTTTCCCACGCTCGTTGTGAAAATGGAGCCCTTGCTTCACTTGATTCATCATTGTCTATTGTGGCTTATAACGCCCTTCTTTGTTGAAAATTTTCTGTCACCCTTGTTTTTATATGTTCAACAGCTTTGTCCCCTTCAATCCTAGCACCTTTACCTGTGGTTATAAATCTCTGTTCTAGGCTCGTCTCATTTATTAGGGAGTTTAGATCTCAAGGAGTTTAGTACTAGAATCAATGAAGAGCGCCATGGTAGAAAGATTTATATTGATAGTTCTTAGTATATCTGCTTTGAGTGTCAGCCAAGCAGTTTTTCTTGACCAGCGTTTACGGAAACCGAACCATTAGAAAGAACATTGTGTCTGTTGAATAAATTTGAAACACGAGGAAAAAAAATTTTCTAATCACTTGCAAAATACTGCAATTGAAATTGGTCGATCAGTTTGCGTATCAATCCTGTCGCCTCCTTTAAAAATGACAGTTACCCTCCTCATTCTCATTTTTTCTGGAAAATTTCACTTTGTTAAACCAAAATGAAAATTTGTGTTATAGCTGCAGTAATTTAGTTTAAAAGATACGTTACAAGCCTTATCTGTATGTCATTCACATTGAGATCTTTAGTATTATAAAGGTTTTTAAATGCGATAAATACTTCATAATTATTAGGGCGATTGAAAAATAAACTGTTAAATGTGGAAAGAAATCTTGATGTATCTGGTGGAGCTTTTTATGTCTGTTGTATTGTGGTTGTGCTTAGATGAACCTTTCACTCTCCGTTAGACGAGCCTTTCATCGTCAGCGAAATCCATCATGCGCTACACGACATAAACGGCAAGTTGGCACCAGGCCCTGTTCACATTACCAACCAGGCAATCGGAGACGTAGGAGACCATTTGATGAACTATCTGACAGAGGAGATAAATTGTATTTGAGAAGAAGAAACAGTGCTGGAACAATGGAAGGCGGGAAAGGAAATGCTTATCCCGAAATCTGGTGAGCCACTAATCTTCGACAACCTGCACCCCTCTCCGTCACGTCTTCTGTAGGGAAGGTGGCTGAACACGCCATTTATACCGAACTCACCGAGCACATTGAGATCAACGATACCTTCCCTCACAGCATGATAGGTTTCAGATCAGGCTTCTCCAAACAGGACATCATGAACCTTGCCAAAATCCAAACACTAAACATTTGCACTGGTGACACGACAGCTATTTTCAGTTTGAACCTGGTGAAGGCTTTGATAACACCTGTCATAAGTTCAATCTCTCACCTCGTCCCAGGCTCGCCCTTGCATGCTTTTATCAGATATTTCTGGAAGAGACGATGCGCTGACATGAAGGTTGAATAATTAGAAAGAGAAACAGGAGATGGGTGGAAAGGGCATCCTACAGGCATCAGTTATCTCACTGCTATTCTTCAACATGCAATCGTTGATCTTTCGAGAGACCTAGCCAAGATGCAGGACATTGGTCACGCGATCTACGCAGATGACATTACTGTTTGGTGCACGAGAAGCAGTAACGGACAAGATGAAACCACTCTTCATGAAGGGTTCAGTACTACAGAGTGCTTTCTATAAGACATGGGACTCCAGTGTTCCCCCAAGAAATCTCAGCTGCTTCTCTGCAGCTCAACTAGAAAAGCACCCAAGTCAAATAATTGAAAGCCTCCCACAGAAATCGACATTAATTGCACCAAGTGCAGGTATCCGACTGCCACTGTCACATCTATCCGAATGTCGTGAATGACGCTCGAAACAGCGGGTACAAATTGTTTAAGGAATCATTTTTCATTTCCTTTGCATCGAAGAGGATGGATAGCATCATCGGCCTCATCAAGCGGGTAGGTAACAGAAGGCGAAGCCAGACCGAAGAAAGCCTGATAAGGCTCGTGCAAGCTCTCTTTTTATGTGCTGACACAAACGTGTTATGTCATTTCAGATACGTCAATGGGCATTATACGTACGTCTAAATGCTTTGCGTGTATAAAAGGCACAGATTTCTTGACTCTCAAGCACCTGGGCGGGCAGGCGACGCCTCATATAGTTGGAAATCCCACCAGCCAATGTTGAAGCTCCCTAGCAAGGCCTTCTAAATGTGCAAAAAGAGAAACATTCGCAGATCCCACATACAGTGGAAATGGATTAACTGCGAAGCACAAACGATGAGTGTTGATATGTCACTTTCAAATAAGCACGTTGCGAGGCAGACGTAAATTTTGCCGTACATCACTTCCATGTCACTATCATCATTAAGACCTCTGGCATTTAATCTTCTTCGTTCATTCACGTCAAGTGGTGCCAAATTTTGTATATAAGAAGCTAGCGAAACAGCCGCGAGCACGCTATGAGTGTACCGTGTACTCATGTTCTCTATGACAAGCGCGTCATGATTATCTTGTTTGGAAGTGTCATTTACCTTCATCGCCTATTCGCATCACGTGATACCAAAATTGGTATTAGTATAGCAGGTGATGCGGGCGCGAATACGCTGAGCGTTGCTTGTAGTCATGTTTCGCATGACGCTCATGCCATGATAGTCATGTTTGGACGTGTCGTTTACCTTTGTCGCGTATTCACGTCACGTATTGAAAGTTTGGTATATGCGAAGCTAGCGAAATGGCCGCGAGCACGCTATGAGCGTAGCTTGTAGTCATATTTCGCATGACACGCATGCCATGATGATCATTTTTGGACGTGTCATTTCCCTTCGTTGTGTATACACGTCACGTATTACGAAATTTGGTATATGTGAAGCTAGCAAAACGGCCACTAGCACGCTGTGAGCGTGGCCTGTAGTCATGTTTTACATGACACGCATGTCGTGATTTTTATGTTTGAATGCGTAATTTACTTTTGTCGTTTGTTCACACAACAAAGTAGCATATTTGACTTACTTGAAGCTATCAAAAGAGCCGCGAGCGCATCATGAGCGTGGGATGTAGTCATCTTCTTACATGACACGCGTACCATGATTATCGTGTTTGCACAAGGCATATATTTTCGTTGTCCATTCACGACCCGTAATGCGAAGTATGGTATATGTGAAGCCTGCAAAACGACCACGAGCACAACAATAGCATTGCGTGTAGTCATGACTTACATAACATGCATGTCATGATTTGCATGTTAGGGTCAATCACTTATGTTCACCATGCAATCATGTCATACCGCACCAGTTTCGCAACATGTCTTGTGAACAAAACCACCGCAAAAGCAGCGAGAACATAAAACCTAAATTATGAATTCATGAGCTGTACATGTCATAATTTTTATTGACTATTCAGTTATGCACATAATACAGAGATGGTAAAGGCTAGCAATTGTGGTACAGATACCAATTTCGAAACGGCCTAGAGAGCTAAAAGTAGTAGGAGGCTATATAGATAAATAGATATATAGATGGGGTTGTTTTCCCTGTGGTTTATGCTCCTAGCCATCAAGAAATGAAACCGTGTCTCGAGCTTGCATATATATATATATATATATATATATATATATATATATAGGCAGAGAGAGTGGGTGTCGAGCTTCAATATATGTCGTGGTTTAAAAATTTCACTGAATTTCTTTAACATATGCAATTATTTTATTCCAAGGATTGAAATAAGAGTATTTAAAGTAACCTTCGGGCAAAACCTTTTAGTGAAGAGAAGCCCAAATGGTAACCTAAATGTTTAAAAGCCTAAATGTTTAACTATAGCCTGATAACGTTCTGTTTATATTTATTGCTTTGTATCCTCCCATGATTCTTTGCTTGTGCATAATGAAATCAACCGCGTGATTACATTGCACTTTTCACATCGCAAGCCTCAATGAAAATGTTCCCGATGCAGCACATAAACAAGGGAGCTAGAAAAGGATGTTACATAAGATTATCTTGGTACCCTACTGAAACGTTCCGTATGATGCGGAGACCTCAAGTACGGAATTATTGGAAAATGGAAGACGTATGATGCGGACTCCGCATTTTATGGAAAGACGTATGATGTGGACTTCGCATTTTATGGAGAGACGCAAGATGCGGACTCCCATTTTATGAAAAGACGTATCATGCAGAAAAACTAAAATGTGTGCATGTTACGTCCCAATCTAGTGCAAAGCAATATAATGTGTAAATTGAATAGACGTCCACATCTTGAGCACATGCAATACTGTGTACAAATCACAATTTTTCTTGAATATGCATGATGAGGGATTGAATATTCGGCATCTTTCTGATTGTCGTGTTGCGGAAGCAAAATTAGCTTTTAACTAAAATACGTTACAAAGCTACTAAATTAACAACCTAGCAATCATAAATGGTGGTGACATAGCAACACATTATTGCAGTGACTTATAAAGTTATTATTTCCAATAGAGAAGCATTATTATACACATCAGCCCTGCTACAATCAATATATTTTTTTTTTGTCTGTATGCTTCAGCTGTGAATAGCGACATTGCAGTGTTGATGGTACTCAAATGAGGTGACTACACCCTATTTTAACAAGCTCCACCTAAGCCACAGGATGGTGGTACAAAACACAATGTAACAGCAATTTTGGAATGAAATCTTTACACATAAATAATAATCATAACGCTGTGAAAGTGTGGCGCTGTGTTTATCTCATGAACACCTTGTGGAGATCGGAAAAGTGCTGCTTGAGGCTCTGGCACCACTGTAGATTTGGGAGGTCACTGCCATAGAACTTATGTGGCCTTCATAGGCACCTGGAAATGTAAATAATTGGCACAAATAATGTCAGAGACGCATGTTAGCACCTTAGTTCACATGCACAAGAAATATACCACACAGAATGAAACTGAAAATGTAAGGCACACAATCCTTTATGTTATGCTTATGTGAATAATAGAAGAATTAAGTGTATAAATTAGTTCTGCCACATTAAAGAAAACAGCATGCTTATCACAGTGAAAATAACTAGGTTGTCACGATTTTCAGTGGTAGAGATAATCTATTGATATGTCCTTTTAAAATTATGATTTAAATGCTTCCTGCACAGTAAAACTTTAGGAACTACCAGTGAAAGCTCTCAATGTACATTTATTAGTGTGTGCATGTACGTTTGCTGCCTTTATACTATACACTTTGTGCACAAAATTGGCATCTTGAAGAATTTTGAGAGGTAAACCTATGCAAGTTATGAAGGTTAAAATCACCATGAAAGCAAGCAGGATCAGGCAGGTGCCATTAAAAATCGGTGCAAGCCAGACAACTATAACAGAACTGCACAGAAATAGGAGAGCAAGAGTAACAGAAATGCGGCTGCTGACCCGCAGATCGCGGTATCGAATCGCGGCTGCATTTCCGATGGAGGCAGAAATGCTGTGGGCACGTGTGCTCAGATTTGGGTGCACGTTGAAGAACCCCAAGTAGTTTAAATTTCCAGAGCCCTCCACTACAGCGTCTCTTATAATCATATAGTGGTTTTGGGACGTGAAACTCCACATATCAATCAAGAAAAACAGAAATAACCTGCCAACAGAAAAGTTGGGTGCATGTGCTATCTGTAAGTGCTTACACTTTACTACATACAGCATGCTCATTCCATCTTGAATGCCGATATTGAAAATAACTGCTCTATTAGGAATGTAAATGGTAAGGTAAAACTGAATGACTTTATAAAAAGTGACCCTAATATGACATTCCGTTTTCTTATAACAAAATTGAATAAGACTCTGAAATATCATTATGCAAGAAAAAATCTTCAAAAGAACAATCAAGTTTGAAGTAATAATTTTTATTATGGCTACTAAGACTATAACCAAGAAATCGACCTCAACATGGCTATTGTTAGTTTTTAAGGCCTATGTTCACTAGACAATGAACTATACCACGAAAAGCACAGCGTTCAGGTAAAGAACCACACAAAACAAGAAAGCAGACCTTTTGTTATTACCTACAATGCTTTTAAAACGGTATTTTTACCTCTACTTGCCGCTTTTTAGCTAAGTAGCTGGTGTGAAACAATGTAGCCTAAAATGCACTGTGCCTCCAAAACCTTTTGGTTGAATCTGAATTAAAAAAAATGGTGAAGCTTGCACTAAATTAGGCTCCACAAGCCTTGGAACAGCGAGACTGCATGACTCTTAGGACTACTTTGATTACTTGTGTTTTGTTTCTGGGCCTAAGCATGAAGACAAGGGCTTACTTGAATTGCTGCTAACAAACAAATGCTTTTAAAATTGCCCGAGCATCAAAGGATGCTCAGACATTTGTTGTTTTTTCCAATGGGCTATTCTACACCAAACATCATAACCATACTGCCTGGCGACCATCACAGATATATAGTTTTAAAAATGATGGTAATTTACCCTTTTGAAAATAGTTATTTGCAGAATTATTTTGAAGAGATAAAAAGTAGTGGTCATGTGGGTACCTTCAGAATTTCGCAGAATGTCATGCGGGTGTTATTTGTGAAAAAAATTTCAAAGTACCGATTTTGCTTCCCACATCAAATTTGATCTACATATTAAGTAAAGATGCTTCTTAAAGTATTTGAAGCCAAGTAACATTAGTGCAATTTTTCCGCTACATAGGCTTTGAAGAATTCAGCCAAACTGTTTATCGTTTGCATTTCTTGTATGGCAATACTGCATTTTGTATGAATATTTGAGCCACAAATACTCACTGCACAGAAGTTATATTTTACGAAAAAAATAATGTTAGGTCCAGATTACAAATATCACTATATAATCGTTTTCGTCCACATTGAGATGCAATTTGAGCTGTGTGTTTGTCTAATTGAAAATTAGTTTTATATGTAAGTAGCAAGCAAATAAACAGTTCTTGTTATATGACAAGTGTTATCATTACAATTTTTGTTTAATTGAGGAAAATGATTTTTGAAGTCTCCTATTGAAGGCCATGGGGAACTTCGGAACGGAAGCTGTCGTATATCAAATGCAGAAAACAGCCATCGTTAGGAAACTTCAAAAATTAATTGATTCTTTAAAACAAAGCGTAATCATATAACATGCCATATAAAGAGAACTGCTTCCTTGCTTTCGATGTGGCAAAAAATTGCACTAATATTACTGAGTTTCATGCAGTACACACAATCACCTTTACTTAATGCCTAGACCAAATTTGGTGTAAAAGAGGCAGTATTTTTGAAATACTTCCTTTTACTTTTTACAAACAACACCCAGACGACATTCTGGGAAGTCCAGAAGACATCAAGGTGGCCTAATAATTTGTTCTCAGTGATATATTTCAGCATTTTGGTGTTTTTAATGCAGTAAGCGAGCACAATAATTTTTTTTTTCAAAACACATTTAGGATGGTTGGCAAAATGGCTGGGATGTTTGATGTGGAATCGCCTCACTGCCAGCATTTATTCTTCCAAAGTTCAAGCTATCACCTCTCTGTTACTGCCTCCCTTACATACAATGCCTGCATAGGAAAGAAAAAGAAAGGCAGGTCTGACAAGGTTCACAAGGAAAGATATTTTAATGTTGGATAAATACATTACCATAAACAGCAGCAAAATAACATTCATTTTGAGTAGTCCAACACACAAGCTATATACCAGTATACTAAGAGCCAAGCGCAAACTTTTGATTTGATCATGTGTGGTGATAGACAGGAAGTGCTTATTGCAAGACTGATCAGCCTATAATTAACTAAATGAAGTACAATGCACTGTTCAATCCAACACCACATAGGCATCTTCACTACAGCAAAGCCATGTGTCATTGATTCATGCACTAGATGGGACAATGCAAATGTAACAAAAAAGATGAAGAAGGAAAAAAAGGAAAAAAGAAGAAAAAGGGGATGCAAAGTAGGAGCAGTCTAGCACACTACTTTTACTTTGCATCCCCCTTTTCTTTCTTCTTTTCCCTTCTTTTCTTTCTTTTACTTTTTTTGCTTCACTTACCCCCAACTTCCGACAGGAGAACAATTTGTATCATCGCAACCTAACTTGAAAGGAAGCAAGGGCTGCACTCTTCTGCGTTATAGGTTTTTTTTTCAGACAAACTTTTCCAACAGGCCCACACGCCTACACCAAAAGATGATGTCATTACTAACCCCAATAAACAAACACGCCAAGGATGACATGGTGACTTCTCAAAAATAGGTCCTCCTATTGCAAGATCGGCCAGCCTGTCTGAGGCACTTCCACTGTTCACCCTGATTACCCTACTAGATGCTTCTATCTGTCGACTCGCGTCTTCATTTTGGATAACACCAAGACGAGCTTACATTGATAAATACGCACGAAAGTTTAGTGATGTATCATCAGATTAGGCAACTGTGTTAAAAAAATTATTGATAGCTTGCTTCCTGGCTTTTTATACTAACCACTAGTGCTTGAAGTAGCCTGAAACTGCGTAATGTCTTCTAGCACATGAACCAGATTGACAACGTAATGCACAACATGCTTAAGAATATTGCGAGAAACATGATAACGACAAAATGACCAGCCACCCAATTTTCTTGCTGTACATGTTTATAAAATGTTCATGTACACCCAAATGAGGTGCTTATCATACAAGCCGAAAAAACCTACAAGTAGGGCCTTGGAACCTTCTGTAAGTAGACGTGTAGCATTTTTTCTGTGGAGGGCTTTACACCCATAAGTGAGGAACAAAACTCCTGTACAATGAAGAATGTTGGCAGCTATCAGTTAGAGAAAAAACTAATGCAGCTAATCTTCCCCGACACATCTGTACATTTAGGGAGGTGACGAAGCTTCTGTCGTTTGTGGCAGTAACTCGAACAGGACCAGTGCAAAAATTGGCACTACTTGGCTAGACAAATGTCCAAACATGTCTGCCCGACTCCCTCTAGCCATCCCGGCTGAATCTGACCCATGATTTCTTGACTGCTGGCTGGACAAAACAAAACCGCTGACGCACTCGTGAAGTTCCTCTGGAGTGAAGTTCCTCTGGAGTGGTCAACTTCGTTTTCCGCAATCAAAGAGGAGCACAGTGTCCTGATAAGGCACTCCTTGCAATGGTTTTCAATGGCACACAGTGACTTTGCTGTTCTTGTGGAAGAGAGCTTGGGGAGCTTGGAGGGTGCTTGCACTTTTCTGGGGGCTGCTGCCGCTCCTCGTTTTCTGCTCAAGGTCAACCTGCACAAACTTGTAGACAGGGCTTTAAAAGTTGTATATAATGATATACAAATTTTTGCTGAATACATATTTCCTCGTGGCACACTGAAAAACTTCTTATAAATTTAAGGCCTCTCATGTGAAAACATTCAATCGATCCGAAGATGCACTTGACTCTAAAGGAGTAAATTTGTTATGTAGTGTATATAAAGAAAGGTCATTCAGCACAACCACAACTGCAGTTGCACACGAAAACAACATTAGCTTGACGCTGTGGGCCGCTTTCATGGCATAGCTTAAGCTGACACTGATCGTCTAACGATACTAAAAATATGCAAAGACTGCCTGACCGATTTCAGGCAGTACTGAAGGGTAGGGCACGAATCTATCCTTCTACTCATGAGCAGTGCACAAAATTTAACATCAGTACCAACCCATTCAGCCAAAAGTATTGATTAGGATTTCTTCATTAAAGAGACTGACAAGTCGCCAGAATGTGTGATGGGAGGTGGAAATCAAAAAATGTGAATTGAACTGCATTCTTTTTGCAACTTGAGTGGCATTTCCTTTTAAGATTGCACTTAAAAAGCCTAAAAATCAGCATGTCATGCAGCCTGTTTGTTTACTGCAAAATATTTGGTGCCTTAACATGCAAAAAGATTAGTGGTCAAAGTTACAGCATATATCCATATTACCTGTGCCAACATCATTTTGTGCTGCCTACGCAGAGGAGTCAACCCTCAAAAAGCAGCACTGTCATCGTGGCAAACAGTCCGAAATATGTGCATTTCACACGAACATGAAATGCATGCTTTCGCAGCAAACTGCAATGCACAAACATATAAATCTGTTATGCTGACCTCCAACTGTTTGCTGCCTGTGTTGTGTGACACTTCATAGCAGTCAGAGACCCGAAAATTCTGAAAATGTTTACAGCACTTTCGGTGCTACCACTAAATGTACTCATGAAAACCATCTCAAACAACAAGAAACAAGCCCCGAAAAATCTCTTCTTTCACTGCATGTTTATATGATCAGACCAGTAAGCTTTTTACTGCAGAAAGAAACAGCTACTATAAAAATTGACATTAGGTACCATCGACTGATTTATGCTTTAAGCCATGTTATTAGGTTAAACGGGTGTCCTGCTTTACACGATCTGGTCTGCATGAACTCTTGAACTTGGCACCATATAGGTTGAAAGACATACAGAGTTTGAGACAAACCTAGTTTCCCATAGAGCATCCTTATGCACTATACCAACACATCTCAATCAATTAGTTGATCAGAACGAGGTGAAAACAGCTCGCACTTGAAAAGCACGGGTATAAGGAATGACGCCTGCACCTTGTGCTTCCTGTACATTCTGGTTGAGGGGGCAGTTTTCACCTTATCCTTATGCAATTTCACATTTATAACGTTGTTCGCTGCATATTCTTTGTGGCATTAAAGTGTGTGATACCGTCATGAGTAGCCCATGTAATTTATAAAAAGAGATTTCAAAATAGCTTGATTCAAAAATAACAAAGTGCATACAGCACCATGTCCTGTAGCCATTCTTTAGGCAAGTGGCAGAATGATTTATTCTTCAAAACATATCTTATTTGTAACCACTACAAGAGCTAACTCATACACTGGCACATTCTGTTTGCATCTTCAGATTATAAGGTACCTTTTTACACTAGAAAATCTGCAAGAAGAATGGAAGTGTTGTAATTGTGAAGAATGAAAAGTAGAAGGAAAAAAAGATAACCTGTCCTAGACAGGGACCGAGCCTGCGAACTTTGAATAACATGTCCGATGCTCGATCAACTGAGCTACCATGGCGGCTATCCCCATTCCACGTTGTACGGTATATATGTGCATTTAGTTATGGAAGAGTCAGTCAGCGCTGCCTGTTACCATTATGGCGAGTGTGGGACACCTTTTTTGCCTACTGGCAATCGCATTACGAATACTTCCAATATCACTATACTTCTTTGGCAGCATTATGCATCTGTTAGTTCTCAGAAAATCTGCTAGTAACAGGAGGTGGCAATGGTTTACCCTCCCACCTGAATGCATGTACTTGAACACACGCACAACCGATCAAAAAACAAGTCACACAACGCTAAGTTTACTGAGATTCACTGTTTCAGATTCATAAGTGAAGGAAAGAACTGTAAATTTAAGGGTTCGTTGTCTTTGTGGAACACAATATAATGAGAACTAGCAGACAATGATTCCAAACATAGTATAAGTGATGTTGTCAAAAATCACTTTCACAAAATTGCGAAAATAAAAGTGAACGAAAACGTAACTCGGCGGCAAGTTACTTATGGGTTGACATTTCTTGACAACTCAATTGACATTACTTTTTATAACATCCCTATATTTTCCTGGGTTATGTTGTCCGGTAATTCTCATTATTAGAGTGGTGAGTAGGCTGACAAAGAAAGGATATGGCATTGATACTTCTTTTGAACACCTAATAATTTTAGGACCTTAAAAGAGAGGAAGCTGCTTTGAGTAGACCAGAATATTTAGTTGGATCGAAATCAAACGTACACAAGTTTTAACCAGGCTTTCTAACACATTTTGAGACATAAAAGTGTATGCTGCCAGTATTGTTAAGTACCATTACTTTTGTCACTCTATGCACTGTAGCAGGTGTAGTTATAGTGGTGATACTTAAGCATTAATCAAGCACACCACCAACTGCGTTCACATCTATGGTCTCGTATTTTAAAAATAAGCCTGCTGTATAGTAAAAAAATTCAGAGCATTTATGATTTTATCCAAATCAAGTTATACCGACTGGATAAGCAAACCTTTTGCGTAAAATCAAAAGGCATAAAGTAATTCATGTTTTATAACAATGTGAAGAATTTCAGCAATGCAGGGAAAACTGACAACAGTTCTATTAAAAACCCCTCTCATTATAACATGCATGAAGAGCACCACACCAGAATATTTTATAGTGCATGTAATATCGAGACTACTAGACTGTCTATTGACCTTTAAGAAGAAAGACATCTCCTTCACGTTCAAGGGGCAACCACTAAGCTTTTCATGAGCTTTTTTGTGAATATTTCCTGAATTTCAGATATCATTAGGATTGATTTACCGTGAACAGATTTCGCTTACGCATTGAAACCTAGTTTTGTATGTAGCTGCATTAAAGGGTGCAAACCACCTCCAAGTATTTTTTTAACATTTCAAGCTAATGTGTGCAACGACTTCAGAATAGTGTCCTTATCAACAATGACAACTGCAGCAACACAACTAGCTATGGGTGCCCGAAAAGTAGCTAGAAACAATACCTTTACCTCTTTGAGTCTTTTGGAAGTTTTAGCCCCTCAATGCTCAGCTTACAATATTTTTTTAAATACGTGTTTGTGTCGCCACTGTTCTTACTTCTTGCACAGTGAGGAGGAGCACATGGCAAGAAGAGACAAGAGAGAAGCATAGCGAAAAAAAGCGAAATCAGCGAGGACCTCTTTCGTATCGTCTAATGTGTGTAACATTGCTATTGCGACAACATATAGAAAAACTGTCACGGCTATGCATCCATTGCAGAGTCATACACAGCTGAAACACCACGACTAATTCCTTTATCGTGGCAAGCTAAAGATATCTGCATTTGTTCGACACATATTAAGATGCAGTGAAATGTGCTATGATAATCTCATTTAGAAAGCACGTCATATGGCTTCAGTGTATATGTGGCCACTGTCACACAGGTCCCGTTAATTCGGGAGACGATCACCGGGCTAATTCCAAGGGCCGAAGAATCGGCCCCCCGAACCGCACAACAAAAGCGCGCACAATTTAGAAGTGGTCCTTTTTGGCGCGCCAGCGGACGCCGGCTGTGGCCCAAAGAACAAGTCAGAGCCGAGACTTGATAAACAAAACACAATTATATTCTCAATAATGGCAGATCAAAAACCATACACAAGAATGCACACTCCACAATAGATGAGGACAATATGTCAGCAATCAAACAACGTACTACACAGTACAATCAACCACACTCGAAACAACGGACACAGACAACAATACGCACTACAATGCAGTCGCATGCATTGAACAACCAAGACACTTAAAGGCTAAAGAGATAGAAAACCTATTCAGTTCAAAGTTCTTGGAACAAAAGTCTGGATGATACTCTTCCGAGAATCACTCACTCAAAGTCCAGCGTTGTTGTCGTTCCGCTGCCCCTGAAGCTTCTCTTCCAGGAAACCTCGCGTCTTCAATTGGCCACTCTCCAAGCTTCAAACTTCTTCGCCGGAAACACGTCGGCTTCAAACACGCAGCTGTTGCCACGCGTCTTCGCTCAATAGCGTTAAACACACACTCTTGCCTGTAGCTCGAGTCGTCACCCCTCAGGTGAAAATCATCTTCTTCTCCGAAGAAGATGATTTCATCTTCTTCGGAGAAGAAGATGAAACCTTCGGAGAAGAAGATGATGAAACCTTCGGAGAAGAGATGAAACCTTCGGAGAAGAAGATGAATCATCTTCTTCTCCGAAGGTTTTGTCTCTACGGACAAAACCTTCGCCGACTACACGGCGGTATACCCTACGTGCTCTGGCGCTAACTTCCGTCTTCTCCTGATCTCTCATCTCTGCTGCTCGGTTAAATACATTCCGCACGACATTCCAGACAGTTCTCATCATTTCGTCGGCGCGATGCGCAGCGGAGGCTGGGGGAAGGCGCGAGACTGTACGAGGGCCGTCCCCGACAGATGACTCAACGTGGCGTAACACGCCCCTTTCCTTCTAGAAATTTCGAGTGCTTGCTCGGCCGCCGATGTGGGGTGAGGAGGTCCGTCGGCGAAGCCACGCTTCCGAGGGGAGAGAGTCGCGCGCCCGGGGAGCCTTGGATGTTTGTTGTCTCTTTTTGTTCTTTTATCGTTGACCTCGTGGCGTGACTCCGGCATTTCGTCGCGAGAATTTGGCGGCGCGCCCTTTTTGAGCGCTCGTTCTGTGACAGCCACAAGTAACTCTGGTTGCAAAGCAATATAGCACAGCCTAAACAGACGTCACCGACCACTCCAATCTGAACTTGCATTTGCTACTTGCCCATTATCATCACAGCAAACAATGAACAATTGAATCTGCTATAAATATGTGCAAGCTTATGCTAAGGACCAAGTATGAGGGGTGCTTTGCCATTATTGAGATCAGTTATTTGTTCAAGAACACTTGCTGTCAAACACAAATACATTGATGTCGAAGCATCAAGACTCAAGTATAAAGCAAAAACAAGTGCCTCTTTAAAAATTACAGGCCACTAGGTGCAAGATAGATATTTGATATACTTGGGATGTAAGGCACGCACAAGAGCTGCTGCCATATTATACTTTTTCCTGTGTTGAAACCTGCTTGCTTTACTCACCCAACACATCTGTAAAGATGCCGTGAAAACACCAAGCAGCTGATGCAGCATGTTTGAACACATGTCCAGGAATTCCACCATTGATATTTGCTAAGCAGCCCTACAGCCTCCACAGTCCTGCAACCATTTGTAAGACAAATATAGTTCTACCCAAAGTTCTTGGTTTACAGACACACATGCAAGACGCATAAACTCTATAGGAAGTTTGCATGATAATGCGTCGGGTAGCAAAGCGGATGCCAATATCAAGTAAGTATGCCGGCCTGCCACTTCTTTCTTTCCGTTCTTATAATTTAATCAATCCATGGTTAATAAGTGTTCCCCGCAATGTGAAGTGTACTGGCAGTCCGGTGGTGAAGAATTGCATTGTATTTCAAACAAAATCCAATTCATGGCAAGTAAGCATGCAATAGCGTTTCGTCAGCTGTTCAAGAAAACAGCATGAAGTTTAGCTAAAACCCATGTTTTTTATAAACGCCATTCAATTTGACATAAACGTTGCTAGCATTATGTGAAAGAACACGGATTCATGTTTAATCAACGATTACTTATAATGTACTGATATGAATGCAATTAACTGAATATGAAACGATATTTTTCCTTGAGCATTTCGAGTTATTAACACTATCGCACTTGCCAGCTGCATCTTGTCCAAAACAGCGGCAAGCTAGGCTAGTTTCTGTAGGTGAGCAGTAATAAACAGAGCAAAGTAACAATGAGAAACACCGGTACCAACAGTATGAGGCAAGCATAGACTGCCAACTGTATAATTTATTGCACAAAAGTTCGCCTGAATATTAGTCAAACAACTCGTGTAAATGAAGGTCCAGTTAGAAATGAACAAGTTACGAAATCAACAATGCCTGCTTTCTCTAACAGGACCCTCATTCACATGAAGTATGCAGCGATAGGCTCCTACCGAGGTACGTCACAGCATGATGTCACTGGCACACGTAAAAGGTGTGGCTAGAAAAACACTCCCACTAATGGCTCAGCCAGGTACAGTCGTGCAGTATTTAGGGCAAGTTTTAATTTTTCAAAGCTTACACTTCACAATACAATTTATTTATTTATTTATTTATTTATTTATAATACCTCAAGGGTCCCAGTCAAGGGATGTTACATGAGGAGGTAGACAGTTCACAAACAGATGATTTGTTCGATGGCTTCTTTGAAATGGGCGATGCTGGAGTGGTGCACGATGTCAGCAGGAAGATCGTTCCATTCTGTTGATGTTTGCACAAAAAATGAAGAGTGATGGGCAGTGGTATGCGCACGGGGTGGATAAACCGCTTTCGAATGGCTGATACGGCATGAAAGACGATGGGCTGGAACGATAACATGGTTTAGGTGCAATGCATGATAAAATGTGTGAAACAAACACAGTCTTGAAATTTTGCGGCGTGAAGCTAAGTTAACCATGTTAGCTTGAGATTTTAGTTTAGTGACGCTGCTAAGATAATAATAGTCAGAATAAATGAATCTGACTGCACAATTTTGGATAGTTTCAAGCGTTTTAATAAGAGTTATTTGATGGGGATTCCAGATGGCACATGCGTATTCTAGCTTCGGGCGGACTAGTGTTAGATAGGTTAAAAGTTCAACAGAAGGTGGGGCTAGACGTAAGTTTCTTCGGAGATAGCCAAGCACGCGGTTGGCGTCATTAGTTATGTTCATAATGTGGGATGACCAGGTCAGATCTGAAGTTAAAGTGATACCGAGGTATTTACATGAATTAGCTGCTGTTATTTCCGAATCAAATAGGAAGTATTTATTGGAGGAATAGGATTGACGGCGATGGAAGGAGATGACACAAGTTTTCTTAATGTTAAGGGACATCAGCCATTTTTCGCACCATGATTGAATCAAACAAAGATCAGACTGTAGGATGACAGGGTCGTTAGAATTGTGAATAGGACGATAAATGACACAGTCGTCTGCGAACAGACGAATGTTAGACGCTAAGTTATTGGGGAGGTCGTTAATATAGATTAGGAATAGCAGAGGACCAAGGACCGTGCCTTGAGGTACGCCGGAGGTTACAGCGGATAGGGAGGAGCGATGGTTATTAGCACAAACGAACTGCTTACGGTTAGTCAAGAAGTCACATATCCAGTTAAAAACAAGACAATTAAGGTTAAGACGTGAAAGCTTCAAAAATAATCTGTTATGAGAAACTTTGTCAAAGGCTTTTTCGAAATTAATGAAAACGGCATCTACAGGTATGTTATTATCCAGGCTAGAACTCAGGTCATTAACGAACAGGGCGAGTTGAGTGTCGCATGAAAGTCCTTTTTGAAAACCGTGTTGGTTAGGGTGAAAGAAATGTACTGAACGTAGAAAAATTACTATGTGCGAATAAATTATGTGTTCCATTAATTTAGAGCATACACTTGTGATGGATATGGGGCGATAGTTACTCGGTGAAGATGAAAGACCTTTTTTCGGGACAGGAACGATCTTACCAAGCTTCCAGTCTTCCGGCACCACTCCGCACAAAATGGACTGCTGAAATATGTGCGAAAGAATAATGCTTGTTATAGGCTTAGTGTTTTTGAGAATTTCGGAATTGATGCCATCCATTTCCGCGGATGACGTTAGTTTCAATTCGTCAATTAGTTTTGCAATACCGTATGAATCGAATGTAATGCCTGGCATGACAGGATGATCAAGAAATGGGGAGTCTGGAAGCTGGCTGCAAGATTCAGGGGTAAATGCGGAAGAGAAGGCAGTACTTAATACTTGAGGGGTAACATGTCCTGGAATAGGATCGCCGTGTTCATCAAGTAAGGATAACGTTTTTGTGGGGTTGGGGTTATTGGCTTTCCAAAATTGTTTAGGTTTATTTCGTAGCATATTAGGTAATGTAGCAGAGAAGAAGGAACGCTTAGCCTTCGCAGCGAGTGATTCAAATTCCTTTGCCGTTCCGTGGTACTTGTTCCAAGCGCTCGCGCTGTTCGACAGTTTAGCCGAGCGATATAATCGCTTTTTCTTATTACTAAAGCGCTTAAGAGATATGTTGAACCAAGGTGAAGACGCCCGTTCCGTCATTGTAATTGTGGGTATAAATCTATTGATCAAATCGTGGATTTTGCACTTGAACAAAGACCAGTTAGTTTCAAGGGGGCGATGGAAAAAGTCGTTTATACCAATCACAAAATATGGATAGTTCGTTGTTAATGGCGGCATAGTTACCCTTATCGTAGAGTGTGAGGGTTTTCTTGGAATGGCTTTAGCCTGGTAGTTGATTAGAAAACGAAGCCTGAAGCACAGCGTGATCACTAATCTCTGGGAGAGGAACTAGGGATGCAAGATTGTCGGGGTGTGACGTGAAAATGAGGTCGAGAATATTTGAAGAGTGCCCAGTAGCTCACGTTGGGAATGAAACAAGTTGAGATAAACCAAGTGTTAGGCACGTGTTAACAAAGTCGCTTTCCATAGTGTGTTTAGATATCGTGAGCGCGAGGTTAGACCAGATTATTCCTGGGAAGTTAAAGTCACCCATTAAAATAACCGGTATGTTAGGATAGGAGGCATTCAGGAAGTTAAGAGCACTGTGGAAATTAGCGATAAACGAAGCATCTGCGTCAGGGGGGCGGTAACAGACTCCGATGATAACCGGAGGATATGAATTTCTGCAGCAGACAAACAGTAATTCAAGGCTGGAAGGGATGACCACTGGGGAACAATTTAATCGACTGTGAGCAGCTATCAGGACGCCACCACCACGCTTACCATCACGATCTCGCCGAAATATGGTAAAGCCAGGAAAGCATGTTGCTAATTCGGAATCGCTTATTGAAGGGTTTAGCCACGTTTGAGTTAAGAGAACAAAGTTGCATTCTGTCGTGCAGATAACATTAAAGAGCGAGTCGCGTTTCGGCAAGAGGCTTCTAATGTTATTGTGTACAATTGACAAAAGTTCAGGCTTTACTTTACGATTCGCTGAGGTGGGAGGTGGTACTATGGGTGGAGGGGGATTACTTTTTCAGAAGAGCGATCGAAAACGTAAGTGGTGCCATCAATGGTTAGTTTGTTGTACCGAAGTTTATAGGCCTTGCGAGATGCTTTACCAAATTCAATGAGGTGCTTACGGGCCTTCCGTGTGCTGGGAGAAAGATCTTCGCTAATGCTGTATTTGGTGTCTTTTAGTTTTTTGGCGTTGGACAGCACTAGTTCTCGATCCTTGAAATGGCGGAACCGGACAATTATGGGTACATTTTTACTTGGTTGAAAACGCCCTATGTGGTGAGCGCGTTCAATGTCTCTAGGTTGGACTGAAACTTCCAGATTGGCAAGACATAGATCTATGACGCGCTTCTCAGACTGTGCCCAAGTCTCGTCACTGGCATCTTCAAAACCGTAAAAGACAAGGTTGCATCGTCGCTGTCTGTCCTCAGAGTCGTCCATCCTGGCGACAAGGCTAGCGATATCACCACAGTTTTGCTCAGTTAGTGTTTGTAAGCCGTCGACCTTTTCTTTTACCGCGGCTATTACGGAGCAGTTGTCTTCAATTTTAGAAAGTCTTTTAGTGATTTCTTCAAACTTTTGCTCGTGTTGCAAGAGCGTAGAGCGTATGGATTTCATTTCATTAAAGATGGCTGCCTGCCCGGACTGAATATCGTTGAGGACAGACATAGCGTCGTTAGGGGTTTCAGTATTAGAGGACCGAGTTGCAGGGCCAGGGTTTGTCTCGATGTCACCACATAATAGCAACAGCACTCGCAGGGCACGAATACAGCTAGAAACAACCTCTAAGCAACAGTTTGGGCTCGGCAGCAATAGCAATGCAGCATATTTGGTACGGTTGGAGAATAAGGTACAAGAATTTTTTACCTGCACAAAAAGCAGGCGTTGCATGTGAGTGCGGGTCATCGCAGGGGTGCTGCCGAGCCCACTGACGAGCGCGCGGCTTTTGGTGAAGCTTTTATCGTAGCGGTGTGACGTCACTTCTGTTTCCATGCCTCGTGACCATGACGGGAAGGGCGGCAGCAGTGACGGAGGCACAGGCGGGAACATTGAAGGGCATTCGTGCGGTGCGGGCGGCAGGGTATCAACGGCACAATGCAGACGGTGAATCCCGGCTGATGGGTCCAAAGCGTGCAGCGGTAGCTTAGCCTGGGGGGCCGGGCTCTGATGTGCAGCGTGCTGCAGGCCGCCGGGGAAGGATTGAAGACGGGCCACGCAGAATATCTGCAGAAAAAGCAGGCGTTGCATGTGAGTGCGGGTCATCGCTGGGGTGCTGCCGAGCCCACTGAAGAGCGCGCGGCCTTTGGTGAAGCTTTTATCGTAGCGGTGTGACGTCAGTTCTGTTTCCATGCCTCGTGACCATGACGGTAAGGGCGGCAGCAGTGACGGAGGCACAGGCGGGAACATTGAAGGGCATTCGTGCGGTGCGGGCGGCAGGGTATCCACGGCACAATGCAGACGGTGAATCCCGGCTGATGGGTCCAAACCGTGCAGCGGTAGCTTAGCCTGGGGGGCCGGGCTGTGATGTGCAGCGTGCTGCAGGCCGCCGGGGAAGGATAGAAGACGGGCCACGCAGAATATCTGCAGAAAAAGCAGGCGTTGCATGTGAGTGCGGGTCATCGCTGGGGTGCTGCCGAGCCCACTCAATGTGTCAGCAAACATCTAGCTGTGTGGTAAAATATTTGCCAAGCTGTGTGTTTACCTTGAAGAAGTTAACACACGTGGTGACCTGGGTGAGGAACAGCGGCACAGTCTTCAAAAATGTGCACTGTTGATTGCGGCATGCAGAGTGCATTGAAAGGTATTGAGAATATTAATTCAACTGAGAATATTGTGTGTGGTGTGTGCAGTGTCAATAACAATGTGTCTTGTTTGCGAAGACATTAGCACTCGTGGCAGGGACCGGTCGTTGAAAAAACTCAATTGGACATTTTAGTCAAGGTAAATATGCACTTGACGCGACCATCTGCGAGTGGGTACAGCTCAGTGTTTGCGCTGTGTGCAGAAAAAAATTTCATAATCACCGGGCTGGAAGATTGATTGATTGATATGTGGAGTTTAACGTCCTAAAACCACCATATGATTATGAGAGACGCCGTAGTGGAGGGCTCCGGAAATTTCGACCTTCTGGGGTTCTTTAACGTGCACCCAAATCTGAGTACATAGGCCTACAACATTTCCGCCTCCATTGGAAATGCAGCCGCCGCAGCCGGGATTCGAGCCCGCGACCTGCGGGTCAGCACCGAGCTGGAAGATACTATTTTCTGAAGCTGCATATATGAATCGCCCCGACGAGTACGCAAGCCCAATAAAGGTATAACTCGTTTTATCGAAGGCCTCATATGTCTTCATGTATTAGGCAGAGATTCTTGTTTCACAAATACTCAGTACCTTTACCGCTCGATATTCATGAAGTGACAATGCAAACAACAAGTTTTTGTGTTAGGTCCTAAGGGAGCAATGTAAATATGCAAATAAGTTGTAGGTATAAGATGCAGCGATGTAACAGCACAAATAATTATGCATATATTAGGCTACAGGTTTAGAATCGCATACATCTCAGTGGTCTATCAGGAACGTCACAAACAACTTCCTTGCCAACCAGCCCTTGCACAGAGGGAGGGAATGGTTGGCATGGTGCTCAAAGTGACGTCACACTATTTTCAAACATAGAGAGGTTTCTTACTTGGGCAACATTTTGCACAATATATTTTTTAGATCCAAGACTGTACTCGTCCACATTGATCATACTGATGTATTTTGTTGTTACTTTGTGCTGTGAACTACTAGGCATTTAGTCACCATCATCATTAGGAGCTAATTTCAGTGTTCTCTCTCATATTGCTCACAACTGTGTTGTTGCATAAATTGGGCAAAAAAGCAACACAGAAAGGCTGTCACAATAAATACACCAAAATGAGTATTCTCCTGCAAACAAAAGTCGGCACTGGTCCTGTCATTACCCGTCTTCCTTCCCTCTTTGCCTTGTTTGTGCTGAAACAGCCAAACACCTGATGAGTTAGATGTGAAATATTAACGCATCAAAACTATAAGTGCTTGCATCAGCAACTACACAACAGCGTGATAACCGCACCCCTGCCACACAGCAGCGAAACATATTTTGAACATGCTGGCAGAGTATTATTTTATAAAAAGCAACTCTGGCAGATTACAAAATCTCACATTGTGCATGCAAGTTTTCTTCAAAGTCAGGCGTACAATGTAGGTGCTGGCCGGAACATTATTAGTTACAAGCAAAGGCGTCTTGCAGGTACACATACAGATTGCACGAACACCTCTCTCTCTTCACTAGGCACACACATATGTTTTAACAAGCATACGCCACTGTTTAGGGGTATAATAACGCTCTACTGTGAACGTTAGCTTATCAAGCCACTTAGGCATTGGCTAGGTGAATTGAGCTAAGTTACAAATTGTATTGCCCGTGAACGTGATGAAAATGCTGCTTTGCATCAAATGGCACCGCAGGCTTCGTTTAATCAACAACGCAGCAAGCGCCGTGTGCGTCCTCCTCACTACATTGCACTTATGAAAAAATCGATCACCATACACATGCATGTTGCCGCAGTTGTCTAGAATTAGCTCCAGTAAGGCCGCGCCGATGTGCCATGGCTCTGCTGGCGTTAGCGTTGTCAAAGCAAATCGGCAACTCCACTCGCAAAGGCAAGTAAGGTTGCCGTTTCACGACGCCTTGTTCGAGTGTGGCAAACACACACTTGCACTGAGTGCCATACTTAGTCTACATAAAAAAGTGTCCCCCTTACTTTTAGTTTCTTTCACACTGTCCTGAGGGAAGCGACCACAGGCTTCAGCCGTCACCTCGGAGTCCTTCGAGCGTCTGCACAACCCGCCGATTCCTTGGACGACTCGCACTTGATCCGCACTCGGACAACCGCGGGAATAGGGTGCAATCTTAGCACATCACACGAACGAGGAACGGCGCTTCCTTGCGTAAATTTAACATTTCGTGCTCTTGTGTGTAGCATCGCGAACACTTGAGAGACGCACTGAAACAGCATGCCCACGGAAACGAAGAAGACAAACAACATGTGGCTTTAGCTGTGAATGGATTTGACTTGGATATCTGTGTGAGCAAAATAAAAAAAAAACATCTGTCGCTGCTCTAAACTGAAAAAAATGTATGTTATCTGGCAAAATAACTTTAAAAGTGATAAACGGTTATTCCAAAAACAAGTTACAACCTATGAATATTTCGCAGGTCTTTGTTTTGTTTTTGTTCTAGCAGACGACAGCCTCCTACTGCTTCTACGACAGACGTAGTGCGGTTTTACGTTCGGTGCGTGTCGCCGACGCAAAGCTCTATAGTAGTCATATCAGAGTTATCAATTCTCAATGAATCATAGAATGACTACAAAGCAGTAACATTTTGACATAGTGCAGTACGCAATCTTTCAAGGTATGACATTTCTTTGCTCAGAAGCAAATCGAAGCAAGCCGGCCGGCGCAATGAGCTGATGTCGCCGCTACGCGAGGCATGGTCGTGCCCAATAGCGTCGCGTCCCGCGCTCGATTTGTCATCAAGCGATAGAGCTACTAAGTTGAATACAGCTAGATGCAGGGATTAATGACGTATCACACTAATTTCCGGTGGTGGCGGACTCAATCGCAAGAGAGCCCCAGGAAACAACCTTCAACTGCTCAAGCTTGTGTGTGGGTGTAAAAATACTTGTTTTCATCCGCGGTGGGGCAGCAATCTATAGTTGAAAGACATGCGAAAAGCATGTGACGTATATACAATCACAAAACATATGCACACAACAATAGATACAATCGTATATCGTACATATATATGCCAGCATATAGCGTGTAAACAGCAAATATATATATATACCTTAAACGCACGTGTACTTTCCAGCGCGAATAGCTTAGCAAGCTAACGCACTCAGTTCACGTGCGCGAGCACAACTGAGTGGCGCAAGTACAAATCCCGCTAAGTCTTCAATTTTTTTTCAATGTTTTTTATGTACTGCTATCTTTTCTAATTCGTCAGGTACTAAAACAAAATAAAAGCAATATTGCGTTCAAGTACATATGTGGGACTGTGTTTTTTGCGCAACAGTTATTAGTATTTTTATTTTCATAATTACATTTTTTATTTATTTCATAATATAACAAAATTAAGGACTAAGGAAGCATTGGCTCTGCTTGATTCTGAAGG